>CAEGAF010142316.1:0-37742 GCA_903067075.1 Micropoecilia bifurca | reverse complement strand
GTGTGTGTGTGTGTGTGTGTGTGTGTGTAGATTAGTTGTGATAACAGATCTGGCTAATTTTTTTAATGCTTTTAAGTTCATATCTAAAACTGTTCTCAGTCTGAATCCAGTTGAAGTTCAGGCTTCAAGAAGTTCCACAGGTCGACTGTCTGAAGGATGACTTTCTCAGAGGCTCTGACGTTTCCACTGGAGACTGCTCATGTGTTAAAACCCAGCGCTCTGAGTGGAACTACAAGTTCACTGATTATAGATGAGGGCCGATTGTACAGACATTTATATGTAGATTTTAAAAGAACAAAACCTTGTGAAATTTTCAAAACTTAGTGCATTTCATTTCTGCAGATCTGACAGTGATGTGTGCATGAAAAGTCTGATCTCAGACAAAGCAAAGGAAGGGAAAATACTAATAAAATGGTTTAAGCTCACGAATCATGAAAATTGATGATTCGTGTATACATCTTCCTTCTGGGAAGATGTATAGAGAAATTTATTAATTCTCTTACAAAATGCATTTTGGAATTCATTTATTCTATTCAGCACAAGTTAAGTCCTTTATTTCTGAAAATAATAGTTTTATTGGAGCATTTGGTAAAATCTCATCCTATTCCCTCAAAGAGACTCAGCTGTCCCAACATTTTTCTCTACCAGTTTCAACAAAGTTTGTTTATCCAGAAATAAACACGTTTTCAACCAAACCATTGCTGCATTCAACTGGTGAGTGTTCAGCTGCTGTAAGGCCACAGAGGATTTTTCCTCTCAGTTGGACTGAGAAAATTAAAAATAATTTTGACATCAACAAAATGTAAACAAAACCAGCTAAATTCCCTCTCTTTTTTCATAATTGAGGTTCTTTTCTTGTTTCCTTTTCTTTTGTGAGATGGCTGTTTAATTTCTGAATGGAAATAAACCTTCTGGTTGAACAGAACTAATTAAAAATCCAAATCTGTCAGTGGTGTGAATAATTTTACACTTGACTATAACTGCGGTGATAAATGCCGTGAACAAATTCAAGATGGCAATTTACTCCAAGCGAAATCTTATGTTCTAATTATGCTACATTGCTCTGCACTTTGTGAGGCTTTAGCCAAAATCCCACATTAAGCCACTTGGTTCTGTTCAGTGATGTCACCAGGACCCTGGGACCACCATGCGTACTGCCAACACTCACAGTTTGCTCTCATCCACTCTGTAAAAGCTAACAAACTCTGTGGTCATTACATCCCACTACTGAAGTGTTTTTTTGCGTCATGTGAACATCATGTGGTGAGACCTGGGGGAGGGAGGGGGTGAATTACACTCTGTGCTCCTTTTAAAAAATATGCCGTGGCACCTTCATCTTCGGCTGGGAAATCAGGTCCAAAGGTTGTTACTTTAAGGCTGAATTTGGATAAAAATGGAGGAATGCTGTGAGAAGGGTGGCCACGTATGGAGTATTGTTTTTGTTTATTCTTTCTAGCAGTCTTGATTAAGATGTTTCAGTGGTTCAAATGAAATGTTTGCACAGCCCCATTTGTGCCAAATTCCTTTTAAACGGTTTAAACAAATTAGCCGTCCTTGATCAGAGGAGAAAAAAGAAAAATCCAATTTAACATCAAATGAATCAAACCTAAACAACATATATGCTAAGAACCTCTCAGTTCCCATAGAAGTTAATGAAAATAGACAGAAACACTGCTGATCAGTCACCACCAGCCTTTAAATAAACCTTTTGTGGCCGTGATCAGAGACCAGCATGGAAGCCCTCGTTTCTTTTAAGTACATGTTATTAAAACTGGCCATTTGACAAGCATGCATGAATTGAGTGCATGTAAGCGAAAGCACTGCCTCTCTGGTTCTAATCAGCGATGCTTGTTTGGCGAGCACCATCTGCTGAGGACCAGACCCCTGCAGGGTGAAACTCAATCCAGATGCCTTCTATTTGGCAATACCAGCGCCGTTTCAGGCTCAGTCTCACATACGTTCTCCAGAGTGCATCGCACGAACATCGTGGCTGATTCCCCGTATGACATCAGACCTCTGTGTCATCTTGCCTAGATTTTTTTTTTTTTTTTACAAGTGCCTGTTCTGGTTCAATCTTAGTGTGAAGTCTAAGAATGTTTCCCACTAATTTGTTCTGTAACTGCTTTTTTTTTTAGCCTTTAAACCCTGAGCACCATCATAAAGTGAGCTAAATTCAGATGTGTTATTTTAACACCTTAATATTTCTAGAAATTGATGGGTGGATTATTTAGAAAATAATAATAACAATAAAAAAAACAACATCCCATCTGTTACACCACGCGATGCAACAAGCACCGCAGGAATGAGGTTAACCGATGAGTTTGCGGCCTCATCCAGACCTTCTATGGAAAATACCACAAAGATAATCAGTGCATGAGCAGGCAGACAGTACTTTATCAGATCAAGTGCATTCACCCCACACCCACACACTCACAAATATCAGCCCGGTCAAACAACACACACACAGACAGACAGCCTCCCTTTCACTCAAATCCTGGTAGCAGCTCTGTGTTGTTACACAACAGGAAAATCCAGCAGTTAGCCCCAGAGTGCTCCGCATTTACAGTGAGGAGGGTGAGGGGTGGTAGACTTGTGGTGTCTCAGGAAAAAAAGAACCGTTGAGAAATTATAGTGAATGTGTCCATATTACGTCTGCATTTCAAGACTTTCTCCTTCATGTTTTGTTGCAGTATGGTCGAGTGGGGATGAATGTCTCAGAACAAGTCAAATAGTTGAGGTCGCTTTTCTGTTGCCCAGTGACATTTGGAATGCATGCCCAACATAATGCAAGAAGGTATATTTTATATTAATAATAGAATGTTTTTAAAGGTCATGGTGAAGCTGGTCTCTTGGTTTGTAGGAATATCACATGTTTATTCTGAAGAAATGAATACAAACAAAATAACATTAAGTTTTATGCCGTGCAATAGCAGGCCAACACGCTTGCCAGTTTCCTCACAAAATCTTTTAAATTTCCATTAATTTTAACGAGGTGTTTGCTTTTTCTTAAAACTGCCTCATATAATTCTAACTTCAATGTGAGCCATTTGCTTTAACCCACTTTATTTGTGCGTAATGCATGTTTTATCCAATCTTAATATCAGACTATGATAACCTAAGTAAATTTAAAATCTAGTTTTGAAATTAGGATTCACATTTAAACCAACTTGGCCCTTTGTGAAAGTAATCAAACCCTAAATCTAATAACTTTTTGTGCAGAACATTTTTTATGCTGGCCTGTTTAAGGTCTGTTTACGGTGCTACAACATGTCAGGTGGATTCAAGTCCAAAGTTTAACCAGGTCGCTCCAAAACCTTAACTTTCAAGTTGTGAACTCACTGGTGTGCATCCAATCATCATCCTGCTGCATAAACCAAGTACTTTAACAGCATAAACAGATGATCAAACATTCTCCTTTACTGTTTTTTTTGTTGAGTCAGCTACAGAAAGTTGCCCAACCCATTGCACCATTGCAACTATGGTATTTTTTGCAAAGTACCTTTCAAAAAGTTCAACTTTTTCATTAGCAATCTACAAAATATTTTCCACAAAATATTAGAATCTTTCTTATTTTGGCAAGTGCAAGACATTTTTTTGTCCATTGTTCTAAGCTCAATCTTGTTAATAACTTTGTATTGCATCTGTGATGGAGTTTTCTGCAGATCTGATGTTGCTTTTAGAGTGATTTCTTGATTGTGCAGGTCGGACAGCTATCAGGTAGTTATGGAGCGCTGCTGGCAGTTTCGATCTCAGCTTTCCAAAATAAATATGGTTAATAACCAAGTATAAATGGTTGATTTGGATAGTTTTTATTCACTATGATAAATCAAATTATCATTTTTTAAACAGCTTTTAGTTTTCACTCACACTATCTTGTACATTAAATTTGTTTTTGTTCATCTGAAACATTTAAGTGTTACCTAAACAAAAAGCAGAAAAAAAACTTTTTCATACCACTGTGAAAAACATCACGGCTCATCTGCTCAGCTGTAAGAAATCCTAAATTGTTATCTGGCGTTTTGCAATGACTTTCCATTTGCCTGATGATACAAATCTTTTTTAGCCCTTACAGTGTCTTTACTTGTGCCTGCATACCTTCTTTGGATTTAATGGAACCAGGTGTAGAAATTCAGAAATACCCCAGAGGGCTTCAAATATAATGATACCATTTCTCCCTGAGTCACAGACGAGAACATTAACCCCTTCATCTCCGGCTGAGTTTTACTTTTCAAAAAGGTTTCCAGCGTATACTGGAACAAACTCTCGTTGCCATTTATTGTTACTGTGAGGCACAGCAGCTGTAGTTGTAATCTGCAGCGAGTCATTTTTGCAGAGTACGACTAATTTTCATATAATAAATCCTTTTTGGGATATGCCTTTAATGTGGCTGAAGTCGCCATCTCTCAGCAATCTCCGTGACGTTTTACGCAATTCCACAATCTACAGCCTGGTGCCTCGTTAAACTGAATGGAAATTAACTCTGAATCAACTAGTTAGACACAAGAACACAACTAATTCTGGACTGAATGAACATTCTTCAGTCATTATTGAAACAGCAGCAATAGATATAACTGCAGAAGCAGAGGAATGTCTAGGGATGTTTTGTGTGTGAGAGATTTCTGGGCCTACTCTTATCTGACATGTATGTATTCAGAATTCCTTGTTCAAGCTTAAATTTCTGCTGCCATCCACATTCACTGTGAAGTTATGGGTGCAAGGTAAGACCCACGAAAGTCTGTAGACGTTATTGTTGCAGTGATGGTTTTCTAGCTGGCAGTTTGTCTTTGTTTAGACTACAGTCATGTGTTTTTGGGTGTGAAGGAAATGTGGCTGATGTCAGAAAAACCGTGTAATGACACCCTTGCGGTTCAGCAGGGTTCTCCCACGTCTCTTCCACAGACACCTCTTTATAACCTCGCCATTCCAACTCAGTCTATCCCTCAACCATCTTGAGAAGCGCAGAAATATTGTGCGCACGAAGAGTGTCACAGTAAATGATATTGCTCCACCGAATCCAACAGTCTGTGTGGGAGAGAAAGGTCGGTGCGTGCAGCACTCTGTCATCTGTTTAACTTGTCTGTCTTCAGAAAATCCTGTGCGGTGAATTCAGACCTCTCATAAAACAAGCCTGCCAGACAGGGGAGACCACCTCAGCTCTTCCTCCACACAAAACCTCCCACAAAGCATTAGAAGTGACAGTAAATAGGGCTGCTGGCAGGTACGGGCCGGAGGAAGGAGTTGAACTGACACACACGTCCCCAAATCAGCTTCAGTTTATATCACAATTATCAAAAAAAAAAAAAACGACTTAAAGATTAACCGTAGTTTTTATAAATAAGATTAAACTGGGTTTGCACACATGATAGGGAAAGACCTCAAACAAAGCACTAAACAGCAGAACAATAGAGTAGGAGGGCTTTGGAGGAGGAGGGGCCCCAGAGTGGGGCAGCTCAAAGACCCACAGTGTAGCTGCACAAAGAGAGGGAAGGCCCCGTACACCACCCAGCCAGAAACACTCGCAAAAAACCATTCCAGTCAGAAGCATTGTGCGTCCGGTTTTCACCTGCTGACGGATCCGTCACCTTCAGTGAGGTAGACAAAATCTACCAAAATGGCCCACATTGTTCACCACTGAGAAGAAGCACGATTGAACATTGTTTTGCTCTCTCTCTGTTTTTCCTCCCCAATTATTGGAGTTCAGACAGACAATACTGTTGTGGACATGTTTCATGGTGATATTATATGCCTTTAAGTCCTGTCCTCCGGCGTTTAACTTGTTCACAGAGGTTATGTTTATGATTAAGACTGTCAGGGAATGCTTCTTAAACAGGACCACATGTCTTGCTCTTTACCCTTTGTTTCCTTACTTGTACAGAGAGATTCTTCTACAGCTGTTTCAGTCTCCAATGAGATATGAACATTCCTGTTAGCAACCATGGAGCAAACTGGTAACTCTAACATTATTAAACCTGCTAAAGTCTTGTCAGGGGACAATTAGAAGAATTAGAAGAATTTGAAATGGAAAAATAGAATGTCATAACTTAAGAAAACATATGATGCCTCGCAAAGCCATATTGACCTAAAGTCATTCCATTCTACTTCAGTCTATATGTTTAGGGTTTTGGAAGGTAAATCTCAGCCCCAGTCTCAAGTCTTTTGCAGCCTTTAATGCGATTTATTGTCGGATTGCCCTGTATTTTGCTCCATTTATCATCTAGAAAATCTTAATATGGGACTTTATATGGCTCTCTTTCAATAATAACTTTCTTTTTGCCAACACAGGTTTGTTGATTTTGAATTCTCTCAACTGTGAAATGGATCTCTGAAGCTCCTTCAGAGTTCCCATTGACTTCTTTACTACTTTTCAGATTAATGCTACCCTTGCCTAATATGATCATTTTGTCTTTTGGATGTTGGATTTAGCAATACTCCAGTAGTTGTATTTAGGCATACACAGGAGGAATCTTTTTTAGTAATTAGATTAGACACATTTGTATTTCAAGGTGCCAGAATAAACGTGCTGTAAAAAAAGAGAAAGGAACATTTATTTAAAGGTTTTGAAAACACTCATTTCCCTATTATGACGTACTTTTTCCTCACACAAACAACAGAATTGATTGAAATCTTCTGTTTTACTGTCACAACTTGTAAAACAAAATGGGTGTGAATACTTTTGCAAAACCTTAACTTTTATATCCACAAATAAGACAAAGAGGGGGCTCCTGGAGGCCACTGATGGAGGCACTCAAAGGCTTCAAAGCTCAACAACCAAACAAAGCAGTTATTTTTAAAGTCTGAGTAACAGCTAAGGCAATGCAAACAAGGCACTTTTGCAATTACTTGGTTGGATTAAAGCAATAAAATAAAGTTTCGGGTGGAAGTAAATTGGTCACAGCTAAAAGCATTTATTTCACAAAGCCGTCATGAAGACTGTCACGATTTGTTTGGTTTGCCTAAACATAAAGACCACAGTTTTGTTTTTGTTTTTTTTTCGAGACCATTCTTCTGTTGTGACAACAAACACCAGTATGGACACTTGACATACCTCTGGTTTTAAAACTGCTTACGGTAAATTCCAGCTCCATCGACTGAACAGCTTCTTGTTACCCATAACAGTTCAAATGAAGACATATTGGTTTGTGAAGGGAACCCATTAGTGTCCACACTGTATCAAACATTAAACATAGAGGTAAATGTTGGTGTGACTGCAGGGCTAAAGCAGTACCCCAAAAAACATTAATTTGCACAAATAAAATTTAAGTTAATCCTTTGCACAAGTTTCATTTCCAGAAACAAGATGTTGATCCTATTGTGGAATTTTACTCTGAAAAGGGTCATTTTTCATTTGACAAGTTGAAACAATTAAGGATAAGTAATTGATTTCAGATGTGACCATATAAAACTCAGCAACACATTTTATTTTTCATGTATTTGTACTCTACACGAATGTTGTTTTATTTGTAATATGTTGTTTCTGTCAACACACCACTGAAGGATGTCTCTGCACTTAATCCTTAACCTAGTGAGGTTCTCGTCTTTCTTTACTTTTTGACATTGTTTGTTTAAAAGTGGATTATGTGGTGTCCTAAATAAACAGGGAATGACGCAAAAAAGCTGCATAGTTTGTCAGTGAGCTAATTATGGAACTTCTAGTCTTTTGTAAAAACACCCAATCTCTGAGGTACACAAGGGTGTTTCAGTGCATACTTGCATGTCTATGTTTTAATCAAGATGGTAAAGCATATTTGTCTAGTGGTTTATGTTCTCAGGATTGAAAAGGGTGTGTTTGTGTTTTGTATATATTTTGTATATTTTCTTCTAGTTTGGCAGTGGTCACATCTGTCATGTTTTCTATTTGTGTTTTTTCACCCTCTTATTATACCTTTCAGCCTGGTTTCCTTTATCCAGTGTTAGTTCTTTGCCTTAAAAAAGAAAACCCCTCCACACTGAAATACTACTTTTGCTTTCCTGTTGCCTGACTGCAAGGTCTGAAGACATCACATATAACTAAAATTAAAAAGGAAACACATTTCTGATAGCCTTACTGTATGCAAGCAGAGATAAAAGACAGATATCTTACACTGAAGTACAATATTCGTATTGTGAGGACAGATGAATAACTACAACCAAAATTCTTCTATGAATTTAGTACCTAAAAATTTTAATGTTTTGGACATTCAGTAGCCAGTATATTTTGACATAAAAATGATTGTGTGAATGTTTCCAGAATGTCTGCTGTTCTTGAGGGCTTTAAAATGTAAAAGCTTCATAAAAAAAAAGAAAAAATGTCTTATAATCATTGTTTTTCCAACATGTCTGGAGTCACACAGCTCCTGCTTTCATTAATTTCCCACCATTTCTATTTGCACTGCAATGACACAGGAATACTGAAAATGATAATAAAACAGTGATGATCCCCACTACTCTCTAGCGGCAGGAGTAATGAATGCCTGACTCCAATGCATTTCCTTGACTGATTTAAATGACAGAAAGCTGCGTAGGAAACTTTTATAAAAATATGTTTTGTACTTGTTTAAACTATCATGTTCTGACAGTGAAATAAGAGACAGGTAATCTGTGAAAAAATCAAGCATCTTTTCCGCCTCGTTGAGGTCCTACTATCTTCAGGCATAAACTGATAATAAGTAGACATAAACTCCTCCCGGTCAGAAACATCCAATCAGAGCCATGAGAAGAGTCTTGGCCATGCCAATTATGTTTGTGTATACGCTACTCACAGCTTGGTGCGGGACAAAGGTTTTAAAAAAATAATTGATGTGGTCATGTTCAAAGGAAATAAGATTTGTCAGTTATCATCCTTAAATCTCAGCACATGTCCCGTCTTGTTTGTTTTGCCGTGTACAGTAAGTAAGTCTTTGAAAGCAAAAGCGGGAAGGAAGTGAAGAAACTCGATAATTACTGGGAAGGAACCTGCCAGGTAGGTTTGCAATGGAACCTTCAGCATTTTTCCACCAAGTGTCAGCAGTACAAAAGCATTATCTGATGAGAAGATCCCACAGCCATGAATGGGTAAAAAAAAAAAAAGAGTTAAAGAGAAAAACAAGGAAAGGGTGGAGGTGTTCTGCTCCATTAGGAGCTGCAGCAGGAAGTATGGATAGAAAACTACTGGCAACCTTCTTCTCCTTAAAAGTCCTCACGTTTTACTGCCCTTTTCATCACTCACCGTTTCAAAAAATGTGCGCAGGGAGATAACAGAAAAGTCAATAATGTTCCTGAAGGATCAAGGTATATTAATTTTATTAATACAGCTCTAAAATATTTTATTATGTCTACTCTAAAGTCTGTTTTCTTCTTTTCTGAAAATCTTCGGGTTTCGGCATCTCCACGGACAAAGACACGGTGTCACTGAAACACTCCAAAGGTCATGTACATCTACCAACCTGAAGATATATGTCCTGTTTATTGCCCATAAAGCCCATTAGCTTTTCCTCCCCTAACCTCCTCCATTCACTTATCCAAACATCCTCACCAATTCAATTCTCCACACCGAGAGGGAAGCTGCATGGCCTGATTCACAGCCAGAGGCCCAAATGGCCGAGCAGGAATGACAAACTCCATACACTGATCAAAGGTCACAGCACAGAGGTCCACAGACTTTGTTCTTTATTCAAAGAGATTTTGACACTGTTCACTTCCTTTCTCTTTCTTCTTATCAGTGCTTGCTCAGTTCCTGTTTTTGTTTCTGCTTCACTTACTCAAGAAATAGCTAAGTGGGAAAACATTTCTTCATTGTACCACAACTAAGTACACAAAACCTAATATGATGGCTAAAATGTTCTGATCATGCTTTCAGTAATGCCAATCTTGCGTCTAAACTATAACTTATTCTTTAAACTGCTTTTTTTTTACACACATTGCTACAGTATTTTGGTTCAGGATGATATTGCATCAAAAGCAAATGTTTCTTTAATCTACATCTCCTTTGTCAGAACAATTATGTTAGAGTGTATCAAGTTTTATCTTACTGTATGTTATTCTGGCACTAAATTACTGGGAGGAGACGCAACAGAAGACATAGGACCCAGCAGAGGGACTGGCCTGGGAACGACTCCAGAAAATAATAGATGGATGGACAGACAGATGGATAAATGACTTATGATGCAAAACAAGTTAAGCTTTACAAGCTGGCTTTGTCTCTTTTTTCATGTCTAGATATGAAAGTGGAGTGAAAGTGGAATGTGGAGTACCTAACTAATACGTAAAAAAAGAAATGCCTTTTTCAAACAAAACTTATAAACTTGTGTTTGTAGCACATAGAGGTTTTAATTGGCAGTAATTAGGTAAAGACATTGTCATTGTTCCAATGACAGCTGCTAAGCAGCTGCTAAGCTTAATGAGGTTTTATATTATTTAAATATTCATGAATATTTGATTTTATTGTCATTCAGTTTGGAGATTTTTAATCTATGATTGCTGAAAGAGGTTTCTCCAATTAATCTACACTTCCAAGGAGTGTAGATTGGAATCAAGAAAGGCTTAATGTTTTAAAACAAGCCTTTGGCAAGACAGAGAATGATTTTATTTTTTTTATGTCAATTGAGTCAATTAAAACTAGCAAAACCTCCAGGTAAAGGAAGGGCTAAAAATGACAAAAATGTCATGTATTTTTGGAGGACAGGGTCCAGATTTTACTTTCAGCAGAAAAGACAGATCTTTCATCTAGCATGTTGAGGGTAAATCAATAGGCTAGAAATTACACTTGTCAAGCTTCATGTCTAAAGTTACAACATTTGGAGTTGTTACTCTGATCGCTGCGTTTTAGAGGATCAACAACTCCAGTGGGAATTCAAATGACCAAAAAAGGACTGCTACAGACACCTGCAAATTAGGGATTATCTTCAGAAGCGCAGTGAACAGGGGGGAAAATCTCCAAGGAAATGATCACGGTGGAGGAGCTGATCTTAGCGGTCGCACAGACTGAATAAAAACATTGCTGTAGAGCTCTTCAATCAAATCAGTGCTGATGTTAGGGATGTAAAAGGAAAAGTCGGAACAAGAAGCAAGTGTTAGAGTAACAGATGGCGACTGGAAGGAAAAGTTGGATCAGGACGAGGAATAACATGGAGGGAGTTTGAGTGGAAAGTGACAATCCATCACATCCAAATTTGGTAAAGCATGCAGCTCGCTTATTTTGGAGGAACTGTGCAGCGGTGTTCTCTACATTGTTGCAGGTTTTGCTTCATCCTCTTTACGTTTTGGCGTTTTCTTACCACCCGCTTCAGATTTGCATTCGTGTATCCTCAACAGGCCCATGCAGTGTAATAAAGTTCGACCATGTAATTCCATATTGCTCAACTACCAAGATCATGAACTAATGCTTTGTGAAACACGGACAACTGTGTAAGCAAACGGGATAATATTAATGTGGAATGTCAACTAGAGCAAGGCTACTTCATTGCATATGTTTATGTCAGGCATCTGTGGTAGATTAAATAGATTGTTTAAAAAAGTAATGTGACGTGATGATCTTGCATACATGGAGAGTCTGTTTGTATAAAAAAATGAAACAAAACCGCTGACAGAATCTCGAAGTGTTCTTCGTTGTGAAACTGGAGCAGGACAATGGTTCAGGTGCATGTCAAACGCTCTGCACTGTTTATGTCCTGAGACAAGACAAAGAAAACTGTCTATGGCACATGTGTCAAACTGAAAGCCCCAGGGACAAATCCGCCCCGCCATAGCTTTTCGTGTGGGCCACAGGACTCAATCAGCCCCATCCAGTTTTCTGTGATTGATTATATAATTGTGGAAATTCACTTAAAATCAATAGATTCCCGCATTTTTTCCCGTTTTATTACTAATTTTCCACAAAAATGGTAAAAAAAACATTGGGTTTAATGACCACTAATTAGGTTGTCCGTGATTGATACAACAATTAAAGTCACAATTAATGTCTTACATACGTCAATTGCAAATATTGCAAAATTCCTTGAAACTATTTCTAAATTAGCTCCACAAAATTTGCGATTTTAATTGTAAAAAATGAAGACAAAATCAATCTCAAAATATTGAAAGAACTGAACAATGTGAAAAGACGTTTAATTTAAAGAAGAACTTAGGAAACGCAGAGACGGGTAGTGATTAGTTTGTTAATGGGTTTTATCAGTACATTCTGTTACAACTGGCCCTTTAAGAGCATCTTGATTTGGCCCAAAATTAAAATGAGTTTGACTTTTTTTTTCTGCCTACATTTCTTGAATTGTGGCATTTATTAGATATGATGCTTCCTGTAAAATGAAATAGGCGTTGAAAATGCACATATTTTACCCAATCAGAATGAATAAGCCAGAGACGTCAGTCAGAAAACTAGAGGTTGTGTTTCTGTTGGTTAATAGTCCAAGAGCCTTCTGGATGCTTTGACTTTTACATGCAGACTACACAAGACTATGTTACCAGTAGAACACAGATAGACAGGAGTGAGTTTTCTACCTACACACAGACAAATATGCACACACACAAACACACAGACCCCTACAAATACTGGCAGTTGTTGTAATGGATGGTAGACCACAGTGTGTAGGCAGACAGCCAGTGAGTCCAATTGAGGCCCAAAGTAACCACTTTGAAATGAACACTTTAGAGGACAGCCAAACCACAACATCAAACACACAGACACACACTGAGGAAGAGCAAAGAGACTCTGCAGCCAGAGCATTGTTAGCAATGTTGTGTGCTGACCGAAGCCTTCTAGAAAAAGTTTAGGAGAGCCATTTCTTCTGACCGCATGAATTTGGAGAACACTGGAAAAGTCTTTGAGGAAAGTTTCTGTCGGGGGGAAACAAAACTGCTTATGTCAAAAACACAACTCTGGATCACAAAAGAAAATAGGTCAGGAAACATTAAACCTTTTTTTATCAGCAATACAGTCTTTCAGAGTAATTTTGAGGGTCTCTCAGTCTTGGATTTCTCAAGACTGTCTTCTCCTTTTGCTCCAATAGGTGTGTGTCTTCAGAAATATCTGCATACATATCATCCTAGCCTTTATCTTTAAACATGGAAATTTAAAAAATACCTCTAAGCTCTTCTTTTCAGACGAGTGCTCAGCATAGGGTTAAATAATATTATTGTCAAATGTGACATGATGTCAACTGAGGGTTGGTTTATACTATTTAGGTACATTTTCACAGCATTCAGATTTTGTTCTCTTACTTTTATTTTCTTTTTACATGTGTAAATTTTTCTGTAAGCTTCTCAGAAGTTAATCTTGTAATTTCTGTTTACAGTATATTCAGCCTCAAACCAACACATAGTATAATTTCCATTCCATACACACCCACAAATTGTGGGCAAAATTCCCATAAAGAATTGATAGATCATTTTTTTTGTCATACATATAAAGTTCTTTTTGATTGCAGTCATTAGCAAAACCATAAATACCAATAATTTTTTTTACATTTCGAAACTAGTGAGAAAATAATAACATATGCAACAGAATAATAACAGATGCAAAGTAACTGGTGTCATTTTTTTCCTACAAATAATATCTGCTCACACTGGGGATAAAATATGAGACAATTTTTTTCCTAAAACATTAATACAATCTTCCAAATATTTTTCTTGCATAGATTGGGGCTTTACTTCCAAAAATGACAATTTTGCACTACTTTTCCACTATGATGTCATGTATTTGAACTATGCTGATTTCCAAAACAAGCAAAGCCTGTGATAAATGTGGGACCGTCTCATGTTAAATATTTCTCCAGCTAGAGCAAAATATACATATATATGTATTTTTTTTTTGCCAAGAGACATTCATCATCAGATACTTTCCTCCAGCTCTTTGTTCATGACGATTGTTTTCTGAAAATAGAGACTGTCACCAGCTAACCATGGCTGCTATGGGGATGTGAAATATGACTACAGTGACGGAACAGGCAAAAATATGACTTGGCGTGTTGAGCAGAGAAACAATAATTGGTGCCAGGGTAACCAAAATCCAACTATGCGAGATTTATTTATTTATTTATTTTGAAACTCTTGAGCTTTTATGCACTTTTTATTTGTTTTCTTGTTGCCTGGACCAATTTATTAACTTTTTTTTTTTTTATCTCATTTACTTTCTTAATGTTTATTCAATGTTACAAGTCTCTGTGTTTCTGTTTTTAATTATGTAAAGCACTTTGAAATGCCTTGCTGCTGAATTGTGCTATAAAATTTGATTTGAACGCACTTCAAATAATTTCATGTCCAGCGACTGACAGTCATGCAAAGAAGCTGAAATATTCAGTTGATGTGATCCAAAAGATTTCATACACATCTCTCATATTTCCTTAAAAGGTGGCAGTTTTCCTGATATTTTGGAGAGCCCCCCCCCCCATTTTCAGAGCTCTCAGATCTGATGGGGTGATGAGTGGGGGGGTGGAGGAAAGTGTCTTGTGGCTGTAGCCAAACACAAAGACAGACCAGAGACCAGAGCATTGTAAAATACACAAACACACAGCTGTGAGTCGACAGCCGCCAACTGTTCTTGCCAATCCACCACAACAGCCCACTAATCTCGCTTAGATCTGCTCATCAGAGCCAGACAGTGGGCATCCTGTGCTGCAGCCGCTGCTGCATCTGGGGGAACCAAGCAACAGAATAATCTGGGCTTTGAAGCACAGCAGAATGCAGCAGGGGGGCCCATCACAGCAGCCCTCACTGATCACTCCACTCATCCGGTTGAGAAACTGTAAAAATTGAAAGCTTCCCCGAAACGAATCTCTTAGAATCTTTTCTACTCGCAATAATTGTTTACTTGTATAAATTACAAGAGAAAAAAAAAAAGGAACCAAAAAAAAAACCTCTTAAACTGTAGCGTTTGAACCCAATAAATTCCTGAGTGGATTAGATACACAAGGATTTTAAAGGTCTGTTTGGACGTAACAGCTTTAATGAAACCACAATAAGAAAAGTGCTCATGTTAAATGCTATTATGTGTTTACAAGCTTTAATTAACTGAAGAATAGTTTTTTTGTTGTTATAGATATTGGCTTCTGTTTACTTGACATACGTATTACTGTAGCAACCAATAAAATTAAAGCTTTCATCGCAGACTAAGAAATACAATTAAAAAAAATTATGTATGTTCTGTATTCTGATCTTCAAAGCATAAATTATTTCACTTGGATATGGCTCTTTCAAATATGCATAATGCAGCATGTAAAATTAGTCTTTGCAGTGCTCATTACTTCACAAAATAAATAAATCTGCAGATAAACAATTATTTTTCAGACAGAGCACAAAGGGTGGAAGCTATTTAATCAGTCACATTCCAAATGAAGGTCATGATAATCTTCTAAATGTTATTTTTCTCTCAAAGTTTTATTCAAGCCAAGCTGATCTGGGCTAAAAAAAAAAAGCCAACAGATAAATTTCCCTCGAGAGACAAAGAAAAACCAAGGAACGTGCCATAAAACTCCTGCCAAGGCATATGGCTGAGGTGGATGTTATTGAAAAGGATGCATTACAATGCTGACCTGAGGTCAGAGCACATTCTGTCACAAGGGACAAGCTCGCAGGAGAGAAGCAGCTGCCTCTGCATGCTTTTCTTTCTGCCTGAAGTTCAGCACCACCTCGGTTACCCTGCATCGTTTAATCAAAACATGCCTCCCATCAAAGCATAAGTTCATTTTACTGACCTCAGGAATGTCACTAAGCTATGTGGGCCTACACACTTAAATGTAATGCCTAAAAAGATGAACGACAAATCACATCTATTCTTATCACAAATGTGATAATAGCATCTAACAAAAAATCTTATTAGATTTAGAAAGGTGCTTCAGAGTTTAGGAATTTTCTTTCTTTGTTTTCACAAATTTTCTGTTCAGTCTTTACCGCACTTTGATTAATGTTGCAGTTTTTGAATGTGCTACAGTAAGAACAAAGCTGAACTTGAACACCACTTGATCTTGGTCACATTGTGAATAAACCAGTGTCTACGCAAAGGTCACAACTTAGCTAAGCTGATCTTTTTCACATAACCTGTGTGTCTTTGCGTTTACATTACCTGAGTTCTATGCTCTGGTTCATATATTTGAGTTCCATGTATTTTGTTATGTATCTCTATGTTTCTTTTGTGCCCTGTGTTTCCCTGCTGACATTATATTTTCATGATTGCTCCCAGTTCTTCTCACAGCTGTTCTATATTAGGTTAATCACAATCATCTGCTCTTTGTCACTTTTCCCTGAATTTATATTCCATGTTTGCTCCCAGTTATTGTTCTATTGACATACTAAAAATGCTATCTACTGCATATTTTGCTGGTTTGGTACTAGACAATCCATCCATGTGCATTTTGTTGGGGTTTCCTTTTGTCTACGTGCCACTATTTGTCTAAATTGATGAAAAATACAAAAAAATCCTTCAGTAATGACTGAAGGATTTTTTTTCGCTCCAACAAAAAAGAGTAGCTGATCAAAGAGGATTGCACATCTCTTGTGTCCTGTCAGGTCTTTTTTTCTGCTTATTATGGCTTTACCTTGAGTTCTTAGTCATCATTTGGATCAGACAGCCTTAAAATGACGAAAAGAGCTAATCCTGTAAATCAAACCAATGTTAGAAATGAAGAAAGGGTACAGACATACAGTTCCAACTAGATTTTATTTCCTATTCTCTAATAAGCTGCTATTTTTTCTCACATTGTCATGACATAAAAGAGTAGAAAAAAAGAAAAAGCTTCTGGTTCTACTTCTTCCACTTTCTTCTTCCTGTCTGTTGATTTCCAGCAACGATTACCACCGTTTTGACTGACTTAGTGGAGATTACTAATACTGAAACTAATATATGTTGAGTAACTTCCTCCACATGTTGATTAACTGCTTCATCAAAAATATTTGTCAATGTCTGCTTTACTATAATGACATATTTTGAGTATCAGCTAGTTTTCAGTAATGACTGAATATATTTTTGAAATTTTTCTTCTCTTACCCCAATGTCTGAGGTAAAATAGATTAGCAGATGTGTAATTTTTCATTCTTAGGTGATTCATATTTCTCATTTCAACATAAATACTTCAGTAAGCCAAGACAAAGAAAAAAAACTGACAAGAAGTTAATGGACCTTTGGGTGAAAAAAACGGCTTGGACAATGTCCGAAGGAAGAAGACTCACAAAAATAAAACGAAGCAAGACAAATGTTCACCTCATAACTTATCTCAGCAGGAAAACACACAGAAAGACACCGGTCAAATGTGCCGGCTCATTCCATTAATCCTAAATTTTATCTTCGGCTGAAGTGTGCAGTCATCTAGGAGATCCACTGTTCAAACATTCTATTACTGTATTCAAAATCACGTGTCACAAAGCACCAACATACACATGTACACACCAATCCTGCTGACAGAAACACATCCTGTCACATGGGAAGCCCTTGTTTTCCAGGAAGCTTCCTGACAGGATGACAGATCTCAGCAGGCAGCAGAATCAGTTGCAACGGTAAAACAAAGACAGGCTGCAGAGTCTCTACTGATTTCTATAATACGATCAAATATTTTTGACTAACATAACGCGTGATGTATCAAAGCCCCCACTTCTTTGATTTATATATTTCAACATGAGTCAAAACATTCTATTTCTGTCCTCGAAGTGTCAATGCTATCGCGAATATTTTTACTTGGCTTTTCATCAATAAATCAAACATCTTTTCCAATGGATTAGTGATTTAATTTAAATTCACGCTGTCTGATTTTTAGTCCAGCTCTGCAAGGTTTCAGTCAGCAATATTTCTGATTAGACAATGTCGACTGGGTGGTGAGTCAGAGGAGCTCTTCTGCAATAATCCATTCACTTCCTCCCATTCCTGTGAAAATGATGAGACGCCCAAGCCACTGGATGCTGGTGCCTGGTCTGAAACGCCATAATCTCCACCACAGACTTAATGAGCTTAATGTGCACTCCCAGGCCACTGAGCTTAGAGACATGAGCACATTGTGCACTGTGATGTACTGCTGTGCAGTTTGCCTCTGTTTGTGAGCATGCAAATACCCAACTAGATAAACAAATTATCACTGAGAAGTAGCTGCTGCTCTGCCCGACCGTGATTATCATAGGTCATTCTAGAAGCACCCCACTGAGGCGGCAGTTGTTTTGTTATATGACGAGGTTGGTTACCAAGTGAGCAAACAGATGGGACGCGTTTAAGTCTGAGAACTACCTTTTGTAAACAAAACCCCATATTGCTATGAAGTCAAAAACTTTCAGGCAAAAATGAATGCAGAACGGAGCCTTATATTGGAAATGGAGCTTCCAGGAACAGGGCCTGATTCCTGAGCTTGATTGGGGTTAAACTCTGATTTCATTATCAATACCCACTCAATTCCTGGCTCTTCCCAGCATACGCCCTTCTGTCCAATGTAGCAGTAAAAGTCCACATGCATAGACGCATTAATCAGGATGTGTGTGTTTTAACTTCTAATCAGAAATGAAAGCAAATTTGATCTATCAGGAAGACAAGAATCCATTTAAAAATCTAACAATGCCGGAGGCTGTATTCATAATAACCAGATAATAAAATAAACTGAACAATCATCAGAAGAATAACTAACATAATCAATGGTACGAGAGCTTATCTCATTAATCTGAGTTGCTTGCTATGTATTAGTTTCACACTATGAAAGAAAATCTGTGCTCCGGATCTGAGTTCATGCTTAAAGTTCTATTTTTACAAAGCAAGAGTTGGATCTAACTTCCTAATGTTTCCTAAATACAAACCTTTTTTTTTCTGAGTAGCCAACTCTTCATCACAATGACCAGGTCAGAAAATGATGCAGCATGATGTGGATGGATGGACTAATAAGGGATGTCTAAGTCTGTTATTTTAGTTTCTGTTAGTTTAAAGTTAAAGAAGTGTAGATTTACAACAAGTTAAAACAGGCTGCTTAAACAAAGTATACATTTTTTCCACTCATTTGGAAGACAGATCTGTTTTTAATTAGTTTTATTCATGCTTTGTAAACTTTCACTCCCATCTTTTTCGTTCAGTTAACTGATGTGCAGCAGTATAACAGGATGTTCTATTGTACTTGCGGTATGAGATCCTCGGACAGAGAGATCTTTTTATGCAATTGTGTCTTATTAGAAAAGGCATTCAGAATTTGTCACATGCAATGAAAGATTACACTGTTATTATTCACAGTGCATCACTTTGTCCTGCTCTGGAAACCTGAAAAATCCTTGTGTTGTCATATGTACCATGACCATAAAAGTACATACTATAATTGTGCCTTATTGCACAGAGTATAATTAAGCATTGTACAGACATTATTTTCTCAAATGCACTCACAGGTACACTTGCAAGACAAATATGTATAACCTGGATTTCAATCCAATAGATTCAATATATCTTCCAATAGATTGTGCTAAAAATATTACAAAATATTTGAGATTTTTTTCCTTTTTTAATCACGATTTTTTGCAGTAATTTTCTAGCACTTCATACCAGAAAAATACAACCACAGCAGCATTTAACATGGCAAGTTTTATTCAGGGCAGGACAAATTAAAACAGTGAAGTCCCTATTCTTATGCATAATCATATTATGTAGCTCTAAAATTCAATTAATTTTTTCCAATTGAATCTCAGAATAAACTAGACAATGCGTTTTTGTTTTTGTAGTTTGAATTAATTTTATTATTTGTCCAATGTACACTGTTACATTATATGTGTAGAGGTTAAAAGAGGGAAATATTTTCTCAGAGTTCATTAAGACATTTAATTTCTTTCCTTTTTATTTGTGGGATTTAATTAGTGACTGATTGAGCCATTCACTTCAGAGTTTTGTTGCACTTCGACTATGATTAATGTAAAGAGCAGAAAGCTACACATCTTTACAGGATGAGGTAATAATTAAGACATCGTGACAAAAACAGTTCATATCACTTTTAGCAGGCCACCAGGTGACGCCCAGAGTTCAAATTATTATTTTAGGGCTTTTAGTTACATCTGCGATAAATTTTAATAGAGAATGTACTTATTACATATATTTCATTAGGAGCAATAAAAAAGATGAGGTGCTTCTCTACTTCTGAACTATGTAACTATGATACATTTTTATGATTTCCATTGTCGATCGTAAACTTTTGGTATCTATAGCAACACAAACAAGGGGATTTTCAGCTGGGTATGTCATCTTTCATCAGGGTACTCTATGGTGTAATTAACTTCTGTTAGGAGGAGAAAGGCATGACGAAAACCAACTTGCCATGCAACATGGTTTTCTATGTCAGGTTTTGTTGAGGCGCTGCTGCAGCAAATAATTTACATCATAATCCTTAAGCTTCTTACTTCCCCTGTGTCAACGGATTCATTTAACAAAGCAGCACCTATATGTGTTTCATCATTTTAATAGACTGTTAATAAAATTTGAGTTATTTTCATCAAACTTTACTCCATTTATCAGTAATTAAACACAACACAATATTTTTCAGAACTTTGAGAAAGTGAAGATTTGGTTTGCTTGGGTTAAGCAAAACAACACTTTGTTTTGGAATCATTCCAGGTGTGAAATAGATCATTTTTCTCTCCTGAACCTTGACCTTTGGTTTTAAATGAATAATGCAAAAAGAATATTTCCCCTAAGAATCAACTTTCATTCTTTCAAAGAAGACATTTATACAGCCTGGCAGTGCTCTTATAAGCTCATTTATTAAACAAATCACATGTTTGTCTCCAGCCAGCTTACTTTTTTAGTAAATAACTATCTATCTTTGTATCAGTGTTGGGATAAAGAACACAATACTTTCTCTTCTTCTAGCACAATACAATAAATTCAAAGCAATATTTGTGTACTTTAACTCATACATGGGGGTGACAAGCTTTTGTTGGTCATTTGGGTTCATTAAAACAAGAAGGAAAAACCTAATTAAAATCAACTTTGAGTAACAATCTTATAAGTTTATGTTATAAAAATACTGCTCCAATCTGCACTCTAAAATAAACCAGAAGCCAGTGTAGTTATATTATAATTGGAGTCATGTGGGATTTTTGTCTGAGGCCTGGTAGCAGTGTTTTGAACAATTTGCAACCACTTGAGGGAGGTTTTGCTGTGTGCAGTGCATCGTAATAATTCAAATGTGATTAAACCAAAGCATGAATCATTATTTCCTGTTCAGGATGTGAGACAGTGGTGCTGAGCCTTACCAATATTTGTCAGATGATAAAAACAGGAACAAACCACAGTCTTGAATTGGACATCCAAAGTAAAATCAGAATCAAAGGTTATAAAAACCCTTTTTTAATCAACCCTTGAACCAGAAACCCATCATTATTTACATCTTCTCTTCTAAGGTAATAGGTAAAGCATTTCTCGTAACTCCGTAATTAAAATCGCTTTATTATTTTTAGCTTTTTACAACATTTTGTTTTTGTTTAAAACATCTGGCTAACGAGAAGGCGTGCAACTGCCTTGAACATAAGTTTATAAAGGTTCAGAAATTAGCATTTGCATAAACCTTGAGAAAATATTCATTTTGAGTAAAATTGGTATTCCAAGTCAATAAAGCATGTATGTTTAAGAAATGAGATCAAACATTTTTGCAAATTTTGACACTCTTTTTAGGTTTGTTACAGGAGAACCAAGAAGTAAACAACTTCCAAGAGCCTATCTGGAGAATCCCACTTTAAAAATGATGAGCTACCCCTGAGGCAGATATCAACAAAATTGCAGTTTTCTATATGCACAAAACAAGATGCATCGATTCACTGCCATACTTTTGCAATGAAAGGCCTTACACAACCTCTCTGACAACTTGATGCGCTTGACAAGTAATTTTCTCTCTAAATGCGTAACATAAAATACGGCCTATAATCTACGAGCCAAAGTGGGGGTATAACTTACCAACTGCTGTGCTAATTGTTTATGAAACACTGTACTTCTTTGTTTATTGTGTAGTGTCCATTCTAAAAAAGATGTTTCAAATTTGTACGTGCCCTCGTGTGTTCACTCAAACCCCGCCCCCTGCGCGCTCTGTCCAATCAGAGCAGAGAGCAGCCGCGGCAGCGAGCAATGGGAGCAGGCGGTTGGGGGAGGGGTCTGTGTGTGTGTGTATACACTGTAGGACTCAGCCGCAGCAGCAGCAGCTCTACAGCCGTAGTAAAGTCTCTAACGGTCGGCCCCCTTTTTTTTTTTTTTTTGGACCGAAAGCCTCGTACAAAAAAGTTGATAAATGACGGGGGACTTATCGAAAACCGGGTGAAAGCAGCTCTTGCTCGCCCTTGAAGTCCTTCCTTTATGTTATCGCGGAGGACTAGGGGACACTTTTAATTCGTCCGTTTGTTTTCAAATGAAGCAACCGAGAAATGCCAGTGGAAATGCTACATCCGAATCCAATGCCTCCCTAGGTTTGTCGCCGACCCGAACCCGTACGCTTGTGGTGAGTTACCCTCTTTTTCTGTCGTTTAATGCGTAAGGAATCTGATAAATGTTTCTTAAAGTAAGTTGAGGTGAATTTAACCCGCGAATAAATGGTAGACATGGGGGAGGAAAGCCGCTTTAGTAATGTCTGCATATAGATGGGGACGATAAAGGTGAACTAGCGACAGTCGTCTGATTACTTAATTAGCGTAATATAGGGCGGTGACTTGTTTTACGCCAAAATTAGTATAAGGTAGTTTGTAGAGACTTCGGAGTTTAAACGACGCGTTTGCATTCAGAAAACAACACCTGGGGATGTTTCCTTGGAGGTTAGGTCTCCTCCACTCCCAATGGAGATGTTGTTTATATGGATAATACCGCATCTCTTGTTCAAAAAGTATATTGGGACCTAAATGTCCTAGTATGTCCAGTTAGCCATAAGCAGTTTGTAAAGGGTCATAAAATGAAAACAGCCTTGAGATACCAGTGAATCTTCTCGGAATCACATTGCAGGAAAGTTTTGTCCTCTTTCAAATTTTTTTTTGAAATGGTGTAATGGTAACCCTTCATTAATAAGTGAACTTTAACAAAGCCATAACAAAATTAGCTTAATAAAACATAATTAATAGTCGGGTAAGTTTTTGGTGATGATGAGGTTTGCAGTATTGGGTTATTTTCAGTTTGAGTATTAATATTAGAATGCAGCTTTTTCTGAATTAAATAAAATTAAATAGTTCTTCAAAATAAGACTTTGCACTTTTCAATTTCATGCACCTGACCAAATGGGACACTGGCGTGCAAGGGGGGCCCAATTTAGAGGCAGTAAGCCTGCTTTGTGCTGACCATTGAACTCTCACTCTGCTGATGCCTGTCACTGTCAAACACATTGCCAGAAAGCACCAGGGAGGCTGATCGTTATCTGTTTATGGCCAGAAGCAATTAGTTCCTGATAAGGCAAACTTTCCTTCTGCAAATTACAGCTGCTCAGCACTGATGCTGCTCAGCAGAAACGAAACAATGACTTGCTCCTAGTTCAGCTTTTTTGTTGGTGTGGACTAACCGGCAAGTTAATGATTGCTGGATGTCAGTAGCTTTTAAAACAAAGTGTTGTTTGTGGTAATCCAGATGAATTCACAAGATGTCTTGAGCTGTTCTTTCAAGTCACAAATGCATAGTTTGTTGCTGTTTCCAACAGTAGGTCATGCTGGCTGTTTTGGGCTTTGCTACTTTCACTGCTCTTCTGCAGGAGCAAGTAGGAAATCACGTGACGTCATCCAGGACTTTCTGTGAATAGGCTGCAAGTTCCTGTAAGCGTACGAGGGGTGCGGGCTGAGTATGTCACACCGCTCTCATCAGCTTGCCGGGTTTCTGGCTTCGAGAATGCCGAGACGTCAGGCACGCGGGCGTCACCGATCGTGTTTTGGTGGGTCCGGCGCATGCTGAAACACAGCCTTCCCCTCTGGGAGTATTTAGTTTAAATAATTTTGACATGGATTTGTTTACAAAGTTCCGATGAAGCTAATCCAAGTCAGATTCATGTCTGACTTGGGTTGAATGGAAGGAAACTTCTCAGCAGATGCCTCTTTGGCTTTGTTTTGGGTCGTTTTAATGCTGGAAGCATCAAGTAAAAGACTTGAATATTCACATGTTGTCCAATATAGTAAGCTGAATAGTAATACTACTTTGAAAAAAAAAAAGACTAATCTAGTTCAACAGCAGGAAAAGTCATTTAAAAGATGTATTCACAATGAAACATAATGTGCATATGCCATTATTTTCAGAAATACGGTTGAAAAATCTGTATTTTTGTTGTGACAGCATCTGAATCCAGTGCCTGTTGTGGTTCATCTCGTCTCCGTGGCCTTTCCTCAACCCCAGAAACATCACCCCCAGCTCCAGACTCCAGAGCAGGCGTGGATAGGAAGGATTCTCATGACACCAAATTAAAGCAGACACTGCTCATACAGCGTGAACTTGCACCTCGCTTGTTTTCCCCCCAGCTGAGTGGAAAACTAGAGCTCTCATTATCATGGGCTGCTGGCGAAATGTGCATAGCTGAAGTGCAATGGCTGTGACAACACCCTGGTAGATATAGCTCGGAAAGAAAATATTAAAACGGTCAAAACCAGGAAGCCTCTATCAAACTATATTTCAAATTGCCTATAAAACTATGCGGTTTTTAATTTTCTTTTCCATTTTGTCTGATCTATCTTGCAGATTGGCCGCAAAAAAATTGTCCTACATGCACTTGTAATGGAATATAGGATCGTTTGTCCTGACCTTGTTGATGAATGCTTGAAATCAAATAAGAGATTTCATGCAATCTACCTTGATTCACATTCATGAAGTGAATCTGCTGCTATAGATCTAATTTCAATGGTGCTCTGTTTGATTGAGATGTTGTATTAAATTATTATATATGGTTGTTCACCATATAATGCTGCTTGAAAAGGCAATCAGAAGATTAATACAATGTGGTCATTAAAGGGATGGTGATGGTTAGCTGCAAAACTCAGGTGAATCACAAAATGGTGCCACCTAAAATTTTGCCTGAGGTACAAAAGGACGCAATGACAATGTTTTGGTATGAAATGGAGGTACAAAGTGGGACAGGTGCATCGACTCAGGCAAAGTAACTTGTGGGTTCAAAATGATGGCATCAAATTGGTGTCAAACCATTGGCTGCTGGTCATTTCACTCCTTTTTTGACCAGTTTGGTTCTTTCATATGGGATATTTTCACATAATTCATATTGACTCAAATTAACTCAAGAATCACGTGTTAATTTGTACCAGAATATTTCTAACTACTTTCACAGCAAATAATTTCTATAATAAGCTAGTAGTCTAGTACAATGGTGTCTGAAGCAGTATATCTAATTAAGACTATTGATGAAAAAACATTGCGGCTAAATTATTCAAAAATATATAATCTGATCTTGGTTACGGTTGTTAAGCAGCATAAGTAATAAATAAATAAGCCTCCTCTTGATGCCATTTATTTATTAGGTATGTTTTTTGTAGTTAACCAACAGAATAAGCTGCCATGACACCGAACATAGCAGCAATAATTTCCTCAAGACATTTGTTGACATCTGCTGCTTTAGCCGTTGCTCTTCCATTTCCTGCTCGATGTTTGTTTCTGGTTGTGACATTGCCTTATAAACAACATATCCTAGGCTCCTTCTAATTTGGTTTTTTTTTTTTTTTTTTTTTTTAACATTTTTCTTACTTTACAAGGGAAAAGAACCTTGACCAACTCTCTTCCATGAGTCGCATAGGACATCTCATCCTCTCTGTGTGTGCACTGCGCCTTCAGACTAGTGAGAGATAATAAGGCGATTGTTTTACATACTGTGTGTGCTGTCCTGGAAAACAGGATGCTTATTTTCTCGCTTGTGATGTTTAGCTAAGCGAATTCAGTACTAATGGGGAAGTTTCTGTTGGGCCTAAAAAGAGAAAAGAAGGGCAGCTTTTTAAAGATGATGATTAGCAGTTTGAAGGGAGCCAATGTGTTAATGAAAGGGGGGCATAAATGTCTGAATAAAGCAGGTGCTAATGAATAAGGACAGCAAGCTGTGGTGCAGCAAGCCCTCTTTAATAAGCACCAACTTCCCCTAAAGTCATTTTCTCCTGAAGTAATTAAAGGATATGGAAAGGGGTGAAGAAAGCAGAGATACTATAGAACATGTTCAAGGTATAGCAGCCAATCAATGGTCCTGGATCACTGCTAAATGTGAGCTATTATCAGTGTCCGTTTTAGTCAATGAGTCACCTAGCTGCTGTTTACAAAAGGGCTACCCAGTGCTTCTGTGACGCGTTCTCTTTTTTTGTAAGGAGTAACTCTACACTCTCCCCCCTCCCCACCTCCCTGATCTGGCTCTAGTTTAGCCCTGAGCTCTAGCCTCCTCCATAGGCTCATTACAGAGCAGAGAGTAGGCCGTAGTGTGCATGTGTGTCTGAGGCTGAAGGCCAAAAACGGCCCCTCTGTAGTGGTGTTATGTAAGTGAACGGAAGAATGTTTTCCTTTTACTGGCATGGTTACTCATCGCCCTAAAAACAAAACTCCATTCGCTGCTCTTAGTGCCAGTTAGAGGTTTCATGAAAATTCTAAGTCACTGCCCAAAACATAATTTCAGAAACATTCTGCTTTTTTTTTTTTTTTTTTATATGAAGGAAGGTGAAACATATTTAAACCAATGGAAATGAAATGGAGAGGATGCCAATGTCTTGTAATAGTTCTCTTGAACGAACCCTGTCAACAAATTTATTTAATATCACCTGTTGGATTATAATTTCTTTTTACCAATCTGCAGCCCAGTCTGACGTGTGCATTCCCTTTTTCTTTTTTCTTTTTTAGTTGGTTTTTAACCTTTCCCTGAACTCCAGCCTAAAATTCTTTCGTCCACTGACCCTTCGACTTAGCCTGCCTCACATTTCACTTGTTATAAATCCAGCCATCAACACACTTCCAGCCGGGTGAACTTGGCAGGAACCTGAACATCGAAGATTAGTGCGCTGAGCTTTGAGAGCAACAGCAACAGCAACAAATCTACGTGTAAAGTGTTCTTCTTTTTACCTCAGTTCTCCTCGGCCACCTGAAACGTTTGCAAGGCCGTTCCTACTTGTAATAAAGAAACTCGGAGTTGGAGGAGGACAGGAAAAGATCGCCATGGTGTCAGACAAATACAGTTTTGTGTTCTGCCATCAGAGCACGGGCTTCTTTTGCTCTGCCAAGTAAGGGTGACTCGGTGCAGGTTTGGAGGCTGAACTGCAAACATATTGTGAGGCATTTGCATTTGTATTCAGCCAGTCAGATGCAGTGAAGTGAAATTAACAACGTTCCCCGGAGCACAATAGCCGACTCGCTGCTGACGTGCTTTTGTGTCAAGGCCGTGTCTGGTCCTCTGGCCAGCACAGAACGCAATAACGGAGCGAGCTGAAATCTGCTCATTAAGTGGCAAAAAAAAACAGACTGTATGTTTCACTAAACAGAACAATGCGTTCTTATGAATACTTAATACAAAACTTGAGCTCTCGCCTACATTCTGTTTGTCTTTCTGCTTATAAATTTAATTTGGTTTCACAGCAAACCAGAAAACTCATTTTAGTCCCATCCTACATACGTTCCAATTGATCCTAGTCGTCAAACAGTACGGTCGAGTCACTGTCTTGGAATATTCTCTCCTTCTGGACGAGCACAAATCGACAGACGTGTGCATTGGCGTTGACTTTACAGCATGCGTGTAGCGACAGTGGAGAGGAAAAACTCCCTATTTAGCAGGAAGAAACCTCCAGCGGAACCTTGCTCAGTACAAGCGGCCGTCAGTCACGACCGACCGGGGACCGGTCGAGGATCTGGTGTATGATTATTTTTGCTGTTCATGAAAGTTGAAAGCTAATAGCAGAAGAGATGGAACGTATGGCTGATGGCGGCGTTGTCTCAGCCGATGCTCTGGGCCAAACGGAATGCCAGACCTGATATAGGTTGTATGGAGAGAAACGTAACTGAGGCAAAACAAAGAGTTAACAGTCGACTGAATGCGACATTGTTAAATGTGTTCCTCGAGTTGTGACTGCCATACCCTAACTTGTGTCTCTGTTACAGTGGATCTGTTGAGGGAGCTTTGCCAGCGTTGGAGCCCAGCGATGTGGAGCAGCATGCTTTACAATGAGACGGACGCCATCGTGGACCTCCGGCTCTCCCAGGATTTGGGCCTCATCCTATCGATCCTTTCCCTCGTCTACCTCCTGGTGTGCTTCCCTTTGGGGCTGTGCTACAACATCCTGCTGGTTGCGGTGAACCTCTCCAACAAGGTCTCCATGACCATGCCGGACGTCTACTTCGTCAACATGGCCATCGCGGGACTCGTGCTCAACCTGGTGGCGCCCGCGGAGCTGCTCAGCTCCACGTTCACCCGCTGGCACGCGTGGGAGTACAACGACGAGGTCCACATCACTCTGCTCATCCTCTTCAACATCTCGTCCCTGGTCATCATGTACTCCACCACGCTGCTCAGCCTGGACTACTACATAGAGCGGGCGCTGCCGCGGACGTACATGTCCAGCGTTTACAACACCAAGCACGTGTGCGGCTTCATTTGGGGCGGCGCCGTGCTGACCAGCTTCTCCTCGCTGCTCTTCTACGTGTGCAACCACATCTCCACCAAGATGGTCGAGTGCTCCAAGATGCAGAACAAGGAGGCGGCCGACGCCATCATGATGTTCATCGGCTACGCCGTTCCGGCCGTGGCCGTGCTTTACGCGTTCGTGCTCATTTTGCGCATCAGGAAGGAGTCCACTCCTCTGGACCAGGACTCGGCTCGCTTGGATCCATCTATACACCGGCTGCTGCTGGCGTCGGTGTGCGTGCAGTTTGTCCTGTGGACTCCGTACTACATGACCCTCCTGGTGCACACGATCGCCGGGGCGCCAGGGTACATCAGCAACGGGCATTACCTGCCTTCCTACCACTTCATGAGGTGCGTGTCGAAGCTGCTGGCCTTCTCCAGCAGCTTCGCGATGCCTCTCATGTACAGACAGATGAACCAAAACTTCTCCGGCAAGCTTCAGCGGCTGCTCAGGAGGCTGCATTGCAGGGACCAGTCTTGCCCTCATGAACACTCAGCAGTGCAGCAAGTGGTGACGTGAAACTCCCTCCACTCTCCTCCCCCTCCCCCCCCCTCCGCCACACCCCCTTTCCACCCCTTTGGCCCAGCCAGCACTTATCTCTCCCCTCTCCTCACTGCACCACCACTGCACACCCAGTGTGTGACTGGGCTTCCTCAACTATCTGGACTGCATATGGAGCATTATAGCTAACTGGAATTTCCTGTCCCCTTCCAGAGCTTAATCTGATCCTTCTCTCTGCAGTGACGGAACAAATCTAGGAAATTAAAAAAAAACATTTGCTGCCTTTTTTTTTTTTTTTTTTTTTTTTTTTGGTCAGAGACAAAATACATTTGGTAGTTTAAAGGTGTTAAAGTTTGTACAATCATCTGATATCAGTGAAGTTAGAGTTTAACCCAAACATTGAGGTATAATTGTAAAGCTGTGTTCAAGCAGCATACCATAGAGGATGTTTGGCTTATACACGACTGCCTACATTTCATCATGTGAATCGTAATTAATTTTTCATAGCATAAAAGCATTTTTTTTTTTTTTTCACACAAGCTGAATCAATAAGATAGAAGCCCAGAAATTAAATAATAGAGATGCACCAGTTGGGCTTTTCTTGGCCGGTAAAGGAATATAGAAATATAAATAACAGAAATGTTCTGGAGGTGGTTTGGTAGAGGTATAGATCAAAATCAATGTCACTAACCTTGCTTTGTCTTTTTTAATAAACTGAATGAAAAAATGTATCAAAAATCTAAAAAATTGAATCATACTTCAAAAATATTTGGAATTCTCCATTTTGATGCATTTAATGTGTCAGGAAAAAAAATTGATTCTTCAGTGTTTGATCTGCCAGTCAAGACACTATTTTGATTTCTGGTTGGTGCATCTCTATTAAATTATGTATCTTAGTGCTTCATACAAAAGTGTAGTTATAGCGGTGAATGTAGCCATCTAGCAAAAATCCACCCGAATTAGAAGGCGACTTGGTTCGGTTTAATGTTACTGTTCAGGATTCTTAATCACATTTCCTAATCTGCACATTTTTAAGGGAAAAAACCCTTTTCCTTTTTTTTCTTCTTCTTCTAGAATTTGTCGAATCTTAACCAGTGGCAGATCCACCCTGCAGCTATGAGTACTGGAATGAAGATGTGTCCTCTTTGACTCAGTTTCACAGGCACAGAGAGTTTACTCTCACATGTTCCTAGCTCCTCAGTAGATTTGCTACTGTAGATTTATTCACACCACCTCACCACCTTAAAATCTCACTTGACAAATAGAAGTGAAGCTCGTATTCAGGGCTCAACATAACCGGCGTACCTCTTACTTCTCTGCTGAAACATTGTTACCTGTTAGTCATAAGCAGCTCCACTGAGCACATTAACCTGAGCTTGACAGTCTCTTGATTTTTTTCTTTTTTTTTCTGAGTTGTCTTTCACTTCTGCAGGTATTCTGTGTGCAGAACTTCACATAGGGTCAGTGACGTCCATGCAGAGTCTTGTAACCAAACACAAGCGGTTTGGAGGTTTTGGCCAGTTGAAACATTTTAAACTCTCTGGATCACAGGAGAAAACAAAATGACTATGTAGAAAATTTGGAAAAACCTGCATATCGAACACCTGTTTGTTATGCAGGTCGGATGCTGCTCAGATGCATTTAAGCTACTTTGCTTTTTTTTGTCTGCCATTTATTTAAAAGAGTATATATTATGGAGCTCTTGTAAAATGCTAAATAAAAAGGTTACAATTCTGCAGTGTTTGTTTTTGTCTTTGCAGACTAACTCGGTAATTCTCAGTTGATTCCACTCCCACACTATAAATCATAAACACTTCAAGATTATTGATGCAAAAATATTTGGATAGCTTCTCAATATGACATGTTATAGACAATAATCCGAATGTTTTTTTGTTCAGATTATAACTTGGTCTTATTCACAGTTTGTGTTTTGTTTTTTTTTTTTCAAACATTTTGTCTACTGGGAATGTTTTTGTCTCCAACTATAAAATGAGTCATTGTGTAGTTTATATTTCCTGATTTTTGGCAGCATACGTCTACTGTGGCACCTTCAGTCAGACTGTGAGAAACGTTCCCAATTTGAACTGTGTGTTTGCTTTTGGAGCCACAGCATGTGCTCGCCTGCAAGAGCCTTGCACTCATGGTCACATACAGTGATTTGCAGTGGTTATGCTAACTTCAAATGGATATGGAGGAAAATCTTACTTTTTCCAAAATGGCACTGGAGCCCGTATTTATTTTTTTTCTCCCTAGTCCTCATAAAATTCTGCATGAATTCTAGCATAAGAACTCAGTATAGTCTATTATACATTTTCTCTTGGATCCAAATATGACAATCCTGGATATTTTCTGAATAACAAACTTCAGTGTTGCAACAAACACGTTTTAGGAGATAATGTGCGCCTGTTTTATTTAAATGTGTAAATGTTTAATTGACTTATTTTGGATATTGCTGAGACTAAGAAGCTGAGTATGGAGCCTCCTTCCCTGGAGACAAGCCGACTGAATCCTTGGCAGGAGGAGTAATTAGGAACGATGGCGTTGGCTTACTGTGTGCTGCCTCATAAATGGAAAAGAAACTATGATCAGACCTCAAACTCACGCCCAGCTAAGACAGCTGCCCAAATATCAGAGTGGTTTATTATTTCAGAGAGGTTGGGGGGGTGTGGAGGGGGTGTTCAAACTCGCAAAGGCGCAGATAAACCCAGAATCACTCATTTTGCTAAAACAGACACTTGGAATCATTCTCTGCGTGATGAACGTGTGCAGATGTTTGTGTTTAGACAGCAAAATCTCAGCTGTGCAAATCATCCCTTTCAATGTGCTTTAATAACAAAACAAAAGCAATGCTCTTTTCAGTGTGTGTGTGTGTGTGTATATATGTGTGAATTATGTATATTTTGTATGTAAAAGATTTAAAAGAAGATACTTTATCAAGATTACAGTATTATTTTTTTTAGAAAATTATCTAGATTCTGTAAGTACTTTCCTGTTAGCTGAGTCAAAGACTTAATAAAGGATAAACTAATATGACAATTTTTATTTTATTTTTTTTACTAATTGCAATAACAGTTGAAATGTTACGCAACATTGAGAACATATGCTTCAGCATTTGCAGAGCAACCGAGCTGTTTGGCTTAGCTAACGGGTGCAATCTGTATAAATTGTGTGTCGATTGAAATTTGTCTGTCCTTCTTTTAATTTTAAAAGAGCTGACTGGGTGTGTGACACTCAAGAGTGCTTTAGATTAGAGCAATGGAAACTCTCTTTCCTTTAACCCTGATCAGGTCATGCCAGTAAGCAGGCTGTTGTTGGTTGTTCCCTCCTCCGGAGATGCAGCCGCAGTGGGTGTCGGCATTAATGCCACAGCTTATGTAAGGATCTTCTAACCACAGCGTACAGGCTAGTGGAAAACAGAGGCATTCCCCACATTCTGGGAATTGTTCCGTCTTTCGTGGGCATGATAGAAACGCTGGGCTGCATCTTGTAAACATTGCTGCACACTGAGCTGTGCCACCGGCAGGCTGTGGAAAGTGGCGCAACAGGAGGCCTGTTGGCCTGAGATGATTAGGTGATCAGGATCACTCTGCAAAAAGTCTAAATATAGAATTAAAAGGTGTCACTCTGAAAGGTCTGCAGACTGAGTGAGGTAAGTGCTGTGGTGTAGGAAAGGAAAGCTTCCCGTCAGTGTCAGACCAAACAAAGTAACGAGCTTGCTGCATTAATAACATATTAGCAGCCACAAAACTAAACGGCATGGAAAAGAATTCACATTTTACATTAGAAAACAATATAGTGTGATTTAAAAAAAAAAATTTTTTTCGTACGGTTCAGAAGAAAAAATACATTTTGGTTAAAATTTTAAAACAACTTTAATATTAGCGTTTCTTATTGCATTTCTCTTCTAAAAAGAACAAAAATCTGCACAGGTTCAGCCTGAAAATTGAGTCATTCTGACATATCCCACAGTTTTTAATGGGTTACATTAGTCCTGATATTGTTTTTCCTTCTTAAGAGGCTCAGCCAGACCAAAACTATGAGGGTCAAGTTGAAAAGTGAACAAGATCAGGCCACCTAAGAAGACAGAACATTTGGCCTGCAGCTTTTTGTGTTTTCTTTGGCTGTTGAGCACATTTCAGGCACGACCTCAGACCACTGATGTTTCTCTTAATACGGGTGAAATTGGACTACAGAGAATGAGGACAGGAACATGACTGGGCAGGGCACACGTGGAATTATAGATAAAGTATAAGAATGGGAACAAAGAAAGCTTTTCAGAGCATAAAAGATGGAAGATAACAGGAAACGGCATGCTGCAAATAAACATGGGTTTTTAAAAAAAAAGCATATCAAGATAAAACAGGCACAAGGGATCTGATGTGATAGTTATCTAAAACATGATGTTGCTGAATAAAACAAAATAATAAATCCAACACGCTTCCTCTTCAAGGAAAAGCTTCAACATATCACTGGAGCTCAAGGGAAAACAAGTGGACCAAAGCAGATGCTTGAAAAACAATCCACCCTTCCTCCCTTGCCAGTGCCGTTCGTTGCTTTTTCTCTTCAGGAAAAAGAAGAAGAAAAAATAAAAACTTGATAGCCTAACATTAAAATCCCTTCATCAGCTAAATATCAGAAATTGCTCTGGAAGCAGAGCAAACAGGGCCGGACTTGGCAGGATGTTCCATTCACAGTTTGTGGTTGTGGCTGTTAAGAGATGCTGCATGGAGCCAGCAGCACATCAGACTGGTAAGTGGAGGCAGATGATGGTGTTTTACCTTCCCTCCTGCAGACCTCCCACTTTCTCACCCCCTCCAACCAAAACCAGCTAAACCACACCCTTTCCCACTCAAAACACTGCCAGCACTGTCCTGTTCCTCTGATGTCTATTGAAATGGGGAGGGAGGAGGGGGGGGGGGGAATTGTTGTTCTCTCTTTTACAGACTCACAAAGCAAATTTACTATAGGTAAATATGTTCTTACAGTGTTTGCAATGGAACATACAATAAGTCTAATAATCATTATGTTAATCCTAATGAATATGATTAACGTAAATCACTTCGCTTCTTTGGAAACCATCTTTGTATATCTGCGTATTTGATGTTTAAATATGTTTGAACATAATCAAGGCTTCAGTTTTCAGTCGCACCAGCAAAAATATTCACTTTTTGTGTCAGCGAGCCCTCTGGTGGACATAAGGAGACATTGCATAACCTTATGTAACAGCAACTCGTGGCTTAATGTCTAATGTTTTAATTCATGTTGAAGCGCCACAAACATGTAGCAATAACCAATTTGAAAACCTCTTCCATTCCTGTACAACTGAAAATAAAAGCAACAAAAAATACACATGTCATTGGTCTTCTTCAGTTCCCTCCATCCATTATAATGAATATGATTAACATAAAGCAAAGCTCTGCTTTCCTGGCTGAAATGTCCTGTTTTGGTTTTTTTTGTTTTCATTTTTTTTCATAGCTAAAGGCATAGTTTGTAGAAAGTGTACAAAGGATCAGAAGGATTTTGTACCAGGGTAGTATTAGTCAGAAGAAGCTTACAAAAGATCCAGTCTTATTTATATACTATGTCACAGTACAGATAGTTCCCACAACTGTGAAAACTGCCTGGCAACAATAATAATGCTATAAATTGATATTTCTCCAAAATTACTGAAAAAAAACAATAGAAAGACTGATCATGGATTTAAAGAAACCAATAGCAACACCAAAGAAGTTGGAGGAAATTCAAACAAGAACCAGTTGTGCTTTAGAAGTGATAGAAATCCCTTTATCTTTCTAAAATCTTCCTAAACTATGAGGACAATATGGTGTCATTTATCCCAACAGGTGTTAGAATATAGTCTAACACTGCAGCTCTGATCTTTGAGGATTAACATCTGCTTCTGTAGACAAAAGAAGAAAAAATAACCAAACAAACCTGCAAGTACAGTACCTGCAGTAAAACATCAAGGCACCGCTCTTAAAGGTCAAGAATAATTAACAGTGAAGCAATCTGTCAACCTCTTTAAGTATTTAAACTTACTGTATTTAAATTTCCTTTAGGTCTTATGCCCATTGGTAAGTTTCTGAAATCATTCCTCTCATTCCACCAGTCTCTGCACACTCACTCAAGTCCTTTCAGATTGCAAGGACAGTTTTGATAGACATCTAATTTAGATCTGGCTCAAGATGTTCACTTGGATTTCAGTCCATCTGGGCCATTCAAGGATATTGACAGGTAGGTCCTGAAGCCATGTATTTATTATCTTTGATGTGTGCTTTGGGTCATTTTTGAACAATCTCTCTCTGTCTGGCCGATACTGTGTCACTTTCTAGGACAACTCGCCTAATTTCTGATGCATAAATTAATTTCCACATAGCATGATGCTGCCACCACCGTGCTTCAAAGTACGGATGTTATCAGTCAGTTGATGAGCAGGACCCTCATTTCTCCCAAAACATAATACTTGAAATGAGACAGACTTTCTGGTAAAATTCCAGCAGAATGCCACACCAATCTGTCCACCGTACCACAAAGAGCTGATTGGTGGAGTGCTTTAGCCACCAATCAGGTTACCTTCTGACTAGTTCTCCTGTCTCCACTAAGTACTACTGGAGGTCCGTCTACTCGGCCACCTCTCTGATCAAGGCACTTCTTCTCTGCTTACGCAGTTTGCTTGGGAGAGTGAGATCTAGGGAGGGTCCTTATGGTTCCAAGCCTCTTTGATTTACAAACAATGGAGACCACGGTATTTGTCAGGATGCTTAATGCTGCCAAAACATTTTTGCGTGCTTCCTCAAATTCATGCCTTGACACAGTCCTGTTCCTTCTAACTTCATTATGTGGTTTCTGCTCTGACACGTAGTTTTAACTATGAGACATTATATAGAAGCGTGCCCCATTCTAGGTCTTGTCCTAATAACAAACTCAGCAGAGGCGAACTCTAATACACTTGTTGAGGATGATCGATCGGTGAAAACAGGATGTGCCTGATCTAAATTTTCCGTGACATGACCATGGTGAGTGAGTTACTTACCTTTTTCAACAAATTTGTAAAGAAAAAAAAATTAAGAAACTTTTTTTATTTGTTCTTTATCTGACATTTTGTGTAGAAATTCTAATGAAAATTAATTTCGAAGTAAAACTGTAGCACAGGCTGTAGAAAAGGCGACTCGCCCTGAATACTTCCTTCATGCTCTGTACTTCTGCTCAGCATTGCTAAAAATACCTTGGTTAAAGCAGATGGTTATTGTTTGTTTGTAGTCAATGTACCCGTCCTCACTAATCTCTCCCAGTTGTTGAAAAAAACACCACACCTTCTGACTCCACAACAACTGGTCTCAGCGGGTCTCAGTCTGGACACATAACGTAGTTAGAATTATGATGTGTTAGTGTTAGGCTGGCCAGGAGCAAAGAGCCTGCTCTATTTTACACTGATTGAGAGTGAAAGCTTACAGTCTATCCCTCAATCTAAACGAGACTGCTGCACCCAACATCATATTCAATTAAATATTAAATGTGACTTTTCCATCACAGCATAATGATGTACATCATGTCAACTTTTGATTTATCACACTAGCATATGGCTGCAACAAACAAAAAAAAACAAGGGCACGAGGCACGTGTTTACTTGGCCTAAAAGCTGGGCAATCCAGGTGAACAAATACAGCAAAAAATGTAAGTGGTTGCCACAGCAACACAAAGCGAACACCCCGTAGCACCTACATCTTGATCGCACTTTTGTTTTGTGTTCTAATCAACATGCTGAGTTTTGAAGATTTGAACTGTTCCCTGTTCAACCGCTGTGATGAGGCACTGAGACTACAAACAAATGAAGCATGATGGCAAAACACGGGAGTCAGATCATCTCCTGCCTCCCTGCCTCTCCCCGCCCTCCTCTCATCTCCAGGCAGGGCTGGGCCAAACGGTAGGTGGTGCAGAAGAGAAGCCTGGAAGTGGGATTTCCAAATCTTTGGCTTTCTGACTCTTCACTGGACAAGCATGGGCAAGCAATACATCCCAAATATAAAGTAAGTGTGGTTAATAATAGTCTCATCTTTATACCTTCTGTAGATACACAGGAAATGAAGATAGACGGAGTTTGTTTCTTATCTTGAGAGAACTGGTCACTTAAGTTTTAGGTTATCTTATCGGCTAGCTGTCATTTTCTGTAATAAATGTCTGGAGCTCTTAATTGCAGTTTCTCTGAGAACATTTACGTAATGGCTTTTCTATTGGTGGGAAACAAACTGAAATCACAAAGAAAACTACCATTACAAAGTGTTATGAGAGCATTTGTGCTAGAAAGAGAAATAAAAGTAATTCTACTAATACAGACGTTCTTATAATGTACTTGAGGTCTGTGTTCTTTGTAGTTGACCAACATGATTAACTAACATAAAGTGTGACTTTTATTTATTAAATATTTCAAAGATTGCCAATACGAACTTTTAAAAAAATTGACTGAATAAATATTCTATTTCCTCCTACTTCCAACCCATTCATACTTTTATTTATTGTTCTGGTTTTAAATTACTTCTGTGAGGAATAAATAAATCCCAGAAGACTGTAAATATCAAAGGTCATGTTTACCAAACATAAGATGGTATTATGGGAAGAGTCTGCGATTTGGGGTCTAACGATGATCCAGTATGTTTTTCAATAAAAAACAAATTTGATTTAGACTGTGTGTGTGTGTGTGTGTGTGTGTGTGTGTGTGTGTGTGTGTGTGTGTGTGTGTGTGTGTGTGTGTGTGTGTGTGT
>CAEGAF010142300.1:0-28948 GCA_903067075.1 Micropoecilia bifurca | reverse complement strand
AAAATAATATATATACATTTCCAAATTTGAGAACTGAAACATCTATAAATTCTTATTTCATTTACATCATAATTAACAGTGATGAGATCCAAATGGACATGTATTTACTGTAAAAAATTATAGTACCTTCCATTGTCATAATCTTTTCTTGAGTGTGGTTTGATCATTTTGATTCTATTGTAGCATCTTCTGTTGTACAACACCTACAATATGTTGTAGGATATTTTGGAATAGGATATCCTGGAACAAAATATCCAGTATATTTTGTTACAGTACCCTGACCTATCAAAGTTGTGTTTACCTCGGTGCCTCAGTTTCCTGCTCCTCCACAGGTGTTTTCCGTCTGGTCATTTAATCATCTGTGTAGCATCTAGCTGGCAAAGTCCCCAGCCTAAATAGTCCTTGGTTCAGGTTTATGATGTCACATCCTTTGTTGTTCTCACTCTGATTTACCTGCTCTGGTTTGTGCATCTACATTTTGGTTCCCAACAACATTAAAATATTACATCCAACTGTGAAGCCATTAAGGTTTCCACACTTTGTCTCACTGTATATTTAAGGGATTTTATGTGATAAACCAACACAAAGCAGTGCATTGTTGTGAATTGGAAAAAAGTGGCAAGCAACAAATAAAATCCCATTAGATTCTACTTTAAAGAACTACCTTTTGCTGCAATCACGGTTTTAACAAGTTTACACATCTAGAGACAGTGATATCTGCCCATTCCTCTATGATCGAAAAATTCAATTTTGGTCTCATCTGACAAAATACGTCTGCATTGACTCCTGCAAGGCTTGTGTCAAAACATGTAATTTTTTGATGAAAATGTTTTCAAAGTGCTGTTTCAAAGTTATTTTGGAATCAATCATTTATTTGAAGTGACATGCATTTCATCTGCACACTTTAAAGACACAATGTCAGACCCACCAAGATATGCCAAACCAAAACTTATTTAAAACCTAATGAATGCTTTTAGAGGAGTTATTCATTTCCTCATTTTGAGCCTCATTTACCTTCACATCTCCCGTAATCCCGATGCAGGGTGGTTTGGCCAAACTTTTCTGTCTTGATATGAAACTGTAATTAATTTGTTCTGACCTTGACTTTTCTGTCTTGCCAGCTTCTGAGCAGTAGTAGAATGCCAAAAAAAACTAATTAAAAGATAGCCCAAATCATTAATTTTCTCCCCAGTTCATACTTGAAAAGTAAACAATATATCTGGGCTGATAGATTTAGAATAGCTGCAAAAGACAACATACTTGGCATTCATTTGTCACTTTTAATCATACATTGATCATAAAGGTTTATAGCATTCATCAGGCTCTCTTCAACGACTCTTTAAGCTGTGTGGATATATAAAAAATCATAGTTGGTGAGAGAAAAGATAAAGAAATAATGTATCTTGACAGATGTAGTCTGCTTTCAGCATGAAATCCAAATATCATCCACAGAGCAAGTAAGAATTTACTAAATTATGTTCAACTGCCTTGAAGCACAGTTTTTAATGCTGCCTGGGACAAATCTAATAGATTATATTTTCATTATTATTCTGTAAAACAGATGTATAAAACAAAGACAACGTCAAGTAAGCCAAATAAGGCCACTAGAGAATATATTCAGTTCTGTCAGTGTTTATCTTGCAGCAAAATGTTGCCAAGCTATTGGCAAAAAAAAAGAAAAAAAAGGAAGGTGTTTTTGAAAGATGCAAGACCAATTTGACAGTAAAGGTATGAGAGAAACACATACTGCTGGTCTGGATGGTGAAAAGTCATTTTGCTCTCCTTGATGCCATTGGAAGCCAAACACTCACATGAAGGTTGAGATTGTCAACTGGGAATAAAAGGGCCATTACAGTGACCCCCCCCCCATGCCCTCCTCCATCTCCCATTTTTCCAGGAACACCTCTCAGTTTCAGTTAGAGCACAGCTCTCATAAAACTTGGTCTCTATCATCACCAAGGACGACAGGCCAATAAGTTGGACGCCACACTCACAGGAGAGAAGTGGCGGTGCCTCAAAACTCATAACAATACCCTCCAAAAACAGTGAATTCTGAGGGGACAGCGTTTTAGAGGGGAGCTGACTCTGTTCAAAGCTCTTATTACACTTTTACATTAAATCTCAGCTTGAGTGTCAGATGAGCTTCTGGCCTTCTCCTGACACAGTGAGACGGTGAAGACAGAAACGCTTAGGTGTCACGGCATAAGACAAAAAAAAAAAGGAAGACAAAAAGTGAACTGGAGCGTACTTCTATTTTGCAAGCCTGTTGGGAAAGTTCAGCATCTCCATTAAAAGAGCCCAGTGCAGAAGACTTACCCCTGCAGCAATTCTCGGGTGAAGACACTCAGCCCAGGCCCCCTGCTTTGACAAAAAAGGAAACAGCATGTTATTTTACACATAATTGCAACTGTCAGCAGCTAACATCAGTTCAGAAAGAACAGAAAATGTGACATGACTGCAAAATAAACCCAAATGAAGGACATCTGTAGGGCCCATTAACATGCTGTGTGGTAAGCAGTGGAACCGGAGTGTACAAAAGCGGCGGTACCACCTTCGACAGGGAAAAAAAAAAAGACAAAATATATAGCCTGCGCTGACGAGGGATGGTAGGTGCACAGAGAAGCATGTGTAGTTGTTAATGGCATGTCACAGACAGGGAGGAGAGGTCAGAGCAAACAACAGCACAGGGAAGCTTACTGCCTCACAGTAAACACACCCCTACCCAACAACAAAGCCTGGTGTATGTCATCATTTTAGAGCGCATGGAATAAATTCACTGGTGGCCAGAATGCCCAAAGCTATGCCTGGTTAAAAAAAAAATGGAAAAAGTTACTGAATCCATAAATAAAACATGCTGGCTGGTATTTTCTTTCCCCTTTCATCAACTACTACAGCGTTATGCACATCACGCCTCTAAAAATGAGGACTAGCAAAGTAAAAGATGAATAAAGGGGTACAGACTAAACTTATCTCCAGCTGCACTACATCGTTAACTACTAGAACAGCAAATGGGGGAATGAAACTTTACTTCCACTGAATGCTGTAAACAGAACTTGCAAAAGGAGCTGAGACAATGGCTTGCAGTTTGTTACATGTGTCACTATATGAATTCCTTCCCTGCATGAAGAAAGGCCAGTGTTTGTTGTTAGAGCCACTTAGGTCCCTTCTCATTACCCTTACCGAACGAACACAGTGCAGCAACAACCGCTGCCTTATTATTTTGACTGGATTTTGCTCTCCGATGGGTTCAGTTGACGGAGCCACCCGTGTCACACGTCAAGTCTGGGTTGAAATCTTTATTTGACTGCTTCAGCATTTTAATAATTACTGTCCATCTGGTGGGTTTCACTCATTAGCGCTTTTTCTCTCGCAGAGATTGGGGTGGGGGGATGTGATGACAGTTTCTGGGTGACTAGAATAGACAGTGTGACTTTTGTCTAGTCAAAATGGATGAAACAGTTCCCTAAATCAAAGAATGACAAGTTCTGTGGTGGATTTGAAATTAGGTTTTAGACTGAATACCGCTCTGTCTTCCTTGAGAAAAGTGCACTAGGTTTTCAGTTAATAACAGTTCCCTCCACCCCCTAAAGAAATACAAATATCTGCTGTTGAATGAGTTGCTAGCCAAGAGAATTTTATACCTTTCAGAAGCATTTGAGATCTAATAAAACTAAGATTTCAAATAATAGAGTAGTTATAAGTTCCCCTGATCATTTCACACATCAAACTTCAATCTTCAATTAAGCAAAAACTATATTATTTACCAATTATTTAATGAATGTCAGAAGTCATGTTTTTTTTAATATATTTGCTGCACCGCTATATTAACAATTGAGATTTCAATAAAACATATAGTCCTAACTACTTTTATTGCCACCTACTAAATTAAATGTGTACTACAGCTGCATACAGCTCACACTGAAATATTTACCAAAATCCAATCTTTAATTTGAGTGAATTTGCCTCGGAAGTAATCCCCCGTTATTTTTATTTTTTTCTAGAAATTCACTGGTGTCATTATTGGTATCCTTAAAAAAGCTAAAACGGAAACCATATTTATCTTGCTATCAGGCACAATGAGCCGAATGGTGAGAGAACTGCAGTAAAGAGGGGATTTTTTTCAACATGAGACACTAGCTACATTCCCACCAGCTGTGTTAAGAGTGATCCCAGAAACGAGCCGTTTTCTGTCCTATCAGCACAAACGTAAATGAGTAGAGTTTGCTGAATTCCACTTGGACTTTAATTGTGTACTTTGGTCATTTGAGACCAAGATGGAGCTGTTCAGGCAAGGCAAGTTTATTTGTATAGCACAATTCAGCAGCAAAGCAATTCAAAGTGGTTTACAAGCAAACTTGTAACTTGTCATTGTGTGAATATGGTTGAGGATGATGATGTAGGTCTCTTTCTCTTCCAAAGGCCTTGGAAACCTTGTTGGAATGCATGGCATCACAATCTCTTGAAGTAACATGACATTTTTAAATAAAAAATCTGACAAACTCCTCTAGTAAACTGAAAACAGGTCATCAATGGATCTTTCAACAGGATAATGATCTAAAACAAATGGTCCAATCAAGAGAGAACTGATCTACCAGATGTAAAAGATGAGTCTTCTTTCATGGCAAATTTAGTCACCAAATTATGGTAGAATAGACAACTTGTGGAGGAAGCAGAAGAAGAAAAACCTTAAGAAAAGACAAGACTCTGGGTCGCCAGCCAGCATGTTTTTTTGTCTCAAAGTGCAATATTGTTTGCCCTGTGGCTATATCGCTATCACCCTAAACCTATGTTCAATAAAATGTTTGTATAAGATACACATATTGGAACAAAAGTGTCAATTTTCATTTTCTTTATCAACATGTTTGCCATGGTTGCCAATACATATGGTACATGATGTTGTGGATGCACATGTCAGATGAAAAGCAATCCTGTGAGTCACTGCTGAAGCTGTTCAGGCAAATGTTCAGCAATGTACATCAAGCTGGAGCAAATGGCAAACCACAAAACTAAATGGCCATTTTCAATAACATAATTTTAGTTCCAAACCCAATTCAAAAACAAATAAGCTTTAGCTCAAACAACATCAGTGTTTTCAAAATATTCATCACATCTGAACAAATGCAGGTGGTAAAAAATAAATCTTCAGATGATTTCCATTTGCCACAATTTGAGCCATAAAGTGTCTCCTAGCAACACCAATCACATCTGTTTCTGTGTGCTATTTTAAGACTAGTTTGCGTCGCTTGTAAGGTCTTGTCTGGTAATCTCCATACATTATGCTATGATGCATCATAAAATAAATTAGAATAGGCGTTTAAGCTGAAATGTATTTGTAGATTAAATAATTTACATGAAGTATTAGAAAATCTAAAGAACATTCTAGAATTACAGAGTTTTGCAGATATTTGTTAGAAAACCTTTAGCTTTGCAGGTAAAATGTAGAATAAAGAAGTGGAACTAGCATTTATTTTCAAAAACATTACAAATAATTTAACATTTTAAGAAATCAGTGCTTATAAATGTTTTTTATTAGTCTATAAATTTTGAAAAAAAAATCTTTGTTGCTTTAGGACATGTTATGTGTTGTACTGTAAAATACATTGCAGACTGCACTTCTTAGTCTTTCTTACAGACTGTATAAGCATGCTGCTACAGATGCCCAGAGGGAACAAACTAACTTCAGAACAAGCCTTTTGTGCTTGTCTTCTTTTTGTCACTATCAGATTTGATAAAGAAAAAAACAAACAAACAAAAAAACAAATGGATTTATGTGTTGCACCATACATATTTTTATGGTGAATTGAAGAAGAATTTTACTTAATTTTAAAACCTTGAGTATTATCAAGGTAGTATAAAACAAAAAGTCATCAGAAATAGTGATATTTGTTTGTTTAGTCTATTTATTAACTAGTCTTTCCTAAAGACTGGCTTATAAACTTAAAAGCACAACATTTGAAGTTTGAATGAAAGGAACTTAAATAAAACACACATCAGCTAATTTACAACAAAGCAACTCTCACAACTGAAGAGCACAGGAAACCATCTCTTTATTTAGTCTAAAAATCAGTCCATCTAATTTCTTTTTTTTTTTGAAATAATGGTTTACTGTAGTGCTTCTTTTGTTCAACAGTAATTACAGTCAATACAATGGCTTGTAAAAGTAAAATAGTAAACTCTTCAGATCTAAACACCTGAAGGACTGCTGTGGAGAAAAAAAACATCTACTATAAATAAATAAAAATGGCATAGTATCCACAATATTTTAGAAATTGAACATTTACATGCGATGGATTTGTATTCAGATGTTTCTCATGATTCTCCCCAGTAAATTAGCAAAAAGAGTCCTTCTGTATGTAATAGATTCACTGTTTCAATTTCAGAGGCTGTAAAAACCTGGATGGCTTTATATAGGTAAAGAGATGAACCTCAAAACACGTACATTTGGTACAGTCACAAAAGGAAGTTCTACAAAGTATTGACAGTGGGGTGATGAATATTTTTCCTTACAGTTAAACAATTGCTACATATTTGTAGGCCATGTCGGTCTATCACATAAAGTTCCAAGAAAATATATTTAAATGTGTTTTACATACAAATGTTTGCAAAGTGTTTTCCTATTAGTGCATTTGTCAATTTCTCACACAATATGAGCAATATTTTTAACCCTGTCTCATTCATTACAGGCCTTGAAACTTACTTTTTCAATGGCATTTAAAATCAGGCATCACCCATCTCAAGGCTGACACTTTTACTTGTCTAACTCAAAGCAAGTAGGTGAATCACGATTCCTCCTGGTAGTTATCTTGTTTCTTCTCCCAGAGGAGGCTATCGACTTCCACAGCAGCCGAGCCTCCTGCTGGAATCCATGACTGCTGGCCATCTGGACACAGTTGAAAGGGGCTGTACAGCAAACTGTGCAACAGGCATGTCTTCATATCACTAAACCCAGCAGGACAAGCATTGCACGAGCCCAGAGTCAGATCGAATAAGGTACTGTCGTATAAACTATTCGAGTTAATACAGAAGCCTAGAACATTTAAAGAGTTTCAGAGTTTGAAAATTTATCACCAGAATTCTTTTTTAATGCAGGGTCAAAATTTATCTGATGGCTAAACTTGACATATACTCCCATCCCAAACATGCCAAGGCATTTATTTCCCAGTCATATTTTTCTGGCAATAAAATTGTTTAATCTTAAGTCTCCCAGGAAGAAGATGGAGGCCTAATGGATGGGCGTGTTGATAGGCAACATGATCTGGTATGTTGCTCATTCACAAACACATGTACTCCCCATTGTCTGTGGCAGCCACATGCTGATAAGGTCTTGGATTGCACTCTATTTCCAGTGAACCACAAAAGGCTTCCTTCCACAGCTGTACAGCCTCCCACAGTGAAAAAGAAGAATAGTATATGGTTGAAATAAAACGAGGAATTCTGGAATCAGACAGGACAGAGCAATTCACAGTAGGTGAGCCTTCCTGCTTATGTGTACCAGACAGATGTTGGCTGGAAACAAGACCAGAGGTAATATTTTTTAGCATTTTTTAGCTGGCTGGTTAACCTCTAAAGTCTCTGTTTTGTTTGAAGGTGTTGCAGTGGACAACAATTCAAGTAAACTCTGTTAACTTTTTAAAAGTTTGAGTTCTGTTGCATCTCAACATTTTCCTAATTTGTAATATTGCTGTTTGAACGTGACTGAATGGTTTATTGCTGGTTCTAGTTAAGCCCAAAGTCATTTAAGAACTTTATTTTAATAATGCTGACAAAGATTTCCTACTGATTTACAATTCATTAGCAACTTTTTTTGGTGATTGTGCATTTTTGTAATAAAGGTGTGGAAAATAGCACACTGACCAGGTTCAACTTAGTTTAATTTTGCTTAAAAAAGTCATGTCACAAAATAATTACTTTGATGACCGTCAAAATAGCAAAAAAGAAAAAGGAATCACAAAAAATGACCTAAATGTCATGCTGAGATATGAATTGACAACTAAAAACACAACTTATTCAAATGTGTGGTTGGAGTTAGGATGTGTCAGGACTTTGGGTGTGGTTCCTGTAAAGCACTGAGGTTGCAAGGTTAGTGGTTATGAAAGGTACATAGTGAGGTGAAAACAAGAGGGATCGTAGTGATGGCTGGGTTGTGGGGCTGCGTCTTAACCAGAGAAGCTGAGATTGACTGGTGGTGAGTGCTGTTGTTGCTGATGTTTTCCATCCATCCGTGGAGCAGACACAGGATGGACAGGCAGGTGAGTATGGTGGTTTGCAAGTGAGGAATCTGCACAGCATGAAATGAAAACGGCAAAGGAGGTGCAACAAGGAGACTTAGAAGGAGCCTGGAGCAAGGACACAGATTTGGGAACAATCGGGGAGTGAAACTGGGTTTCCAAGAGAGGAGGACGACAAGGAAGGCAAGTTAAACTGCATAGAACAAAGCGCAACCCAAGTGGAGGCCCCCAAACAAGTCTAAGAGATGGACTTCTATGTGGTCTGCCTCAGGGAGAGTCACTCCTTCTAAGCTCCTAGTGATTACGCTCGACAAGCTGCTGCCGGGGGAGCGCACCTGCTGGTCACACCCTGCCACGAAGGAGGTAAGACCATCACACACCCACATCTACCAGTGCACAGCTCTATAGATATGAGAAAAAGAGTGTACAGTGAAAAATCACCTGATGACAATATTTTTTAACTTTCGTTTTTGAATGTTTGTTGAGGTGAAGACTCCAGCAACACTTGAAATACTAGGCAACAACTTTATGAGCAGACCAACACATTTTGTATAGTGATCTTCATCGAGGTCATCATCTTGACAGAGCTCACAAGTTTTAAACAAGAAAGACACTAACCAAAAAAAAAGTTGTTTCCTAGTATTTTATGTATTGCTGGTGTCTGATCGCATCATAGAAGCTCTGCGTCATAGAAGTAGGTGAAGTTGTGCCAGAAACTTTTGAATTACTACAAAATTGCCAGATCTTTTCACATCCACAGTGCTTTGCTCCTGCCAAAAATGTAAGAAAATTGATGCACAACACAGATGTGAGGAACATTATCTTAAATATTCTCCCTATTAAAAGTATAACCTTCCTTGGGATCCAGGACATTTGTTTATTCTTTATACTTGTGGTTGGTGAAATCCATTTCCCATACAGCCATGTTAAAATATAGTCAGATTTTCATAACCAACTCAGAGTTCAAAGTAACTTCCATCTTTCACTTCTCTTATCATTGACATCAAAAGAAAAATGCCTCCTTTAGGATGGTGTGTGGGAACAGTCATTTTTCAAGTTTTTTGCTCTCTCAGAGGAAAGCTCTCTCTTGCACGATTGAATGGATTAAAGGCCATGTTGATTCGGCTCTGAGGTACATAATAAACAGTCTAAATAGATGACAGGTGGTGTGATAAAGACAGGGAATATTTAGGGATTGGGCCAAATTCTGCATAAAACTCTCGATTTATACCAAGATTTGCCATTCTGTTTCTTTTTCTAGAGTAAAACTTGTGATTTGACACATGAAATAGCATAAAATCTTTACCCGTGGGTCACTGGAGGCTCTACTGGTTAAGCAGGCGTCTCTTGGAGGCTGTAACTTCTTGTGGCTGGTACTGGGCTGTTTGCTGAATGCTGTCCCCTTCTCTGACTGTACTATCAATTTGATTTTACAACAAATATTACTACTAGAAAAAGAAGAACAGTGTACTTATTAATTTAATCGCTAATATTTCTGGTTTAGAGAAATGTTGTCATCTAGTAAATCTAAGATTTTGGTCCACATTTAGATTTTAGTGCCAACAAAGAACAATGCTGGCGTAAAAGAAAAATGATGCTTGGTGCTCCAAAAAAGCTGCAAAGTATGGGATGTTATAATAGGCCTGTCCCGATCTGAAACCCTTGAATAAATCTGGGGTTTAGGATCACCTCCAGTAGGACAACGACCCTAAATATCTAGCCGAGCAACACAGGATTGGGTTTAATTAAATCATAAAGTTAGAATGGCCTAGTCAAAGCCCTAACAAGACAAAATGGAAAAAGATCCAATGGGAATGAATATTTTCAAAAGGGACTTTGAATGTGGCTCTTTTGTTTTTGTTTTCTTACATTTGATATTGGTAAACAAAGGGTGGAAACACAACCAGCAATGCTCCAATAAGAAGTGACACAATATAGAGCAACTGCACGCAAACACAACTGATCTGGAAACCTCCACAGTTGAAGGTTGAAGATAAAATCAAAAGAAACTTTTGATTTTATTTGAAGCAAAGTCAAATTACCATACATCAAAAGAAGATAGAATACACTTCAGTAATTTACATCATTTCCACTGAGGATAAAGAGAATCTTTATTTTTCCCCTACACCCACTCTGAAAATCCCTGTAAATCAGCAAAAATAAATTTAGGAAAATCCAAATCCTGTTGCAACAGCAGTGTTAAATTACTCTTGCATATGGCACCATTTAGCTTATATTGTAGGGTAATTCAATTATGTATGCATGTTTCTTGTGCAATCCAGGTAAATGCTTTCAGATTTAACACACCATGACTGCATTAGCTCTTGTTTTATATGATCCTATAGTGTTATAGACAGCTGAGCAGCAGAGAGGCTGTTCTCCACTACTGCAGGACCAAATGTTATTAACACAGCTGCTCTCTTGCTGCCCCTGCATCCAGCTCAGTGGGCAAAGAAAAGGGATCAATGCTTTTGCACACAGTGAGCTGAACCCTCTTTCTCTTTATTAAATCAAGAATTGTTTTGAATTGGGTATTGATTCTGAATCAAATCTCAGCACCAAGAATCAGCATCAAATCAATTCTGACCCTCACTTTAAAAATCTCAATCATTGTGAAAGGTTCAAGTGATGCAAAAGGTTTCCATTTGTTCTCCTCAAACTGGACACATAAATAGTGTTGGCTCTTTTGAAATGCAGTTGCAGCAAAGAAGAAGTGAGAGTTTGCCGAGTTGATAAGGTCCTCCAACATCAACAAAACAGTGTTCAGTGTCTACAACTTTTGTGACCAATTTCCAGTGAATACAATACACGTCATTTGTGAACCATTATTATTGTAATACTTCAGTGAACATGGAAAGCTGCCAATTGTAAGATTAAGAAACACACTTTCCAAAAACATAATAAAAATAGTAACACTGATGTGTAATAATTAGAATTTGACTTTTACCAATTTGCTGTGTTTAGCTTAAGTTTAATCACCACTGAGTGAAGACCTGAACCCTCCAAAAAATGTTAGGGTTTGTAACAGAAGAAGCAGTCAAAATCATCAATATTTATGCTGACATAAACAGTCAGCGTGACATTATATTGCTACTCAATCTTTTGCTAATATCTGCCTTTCACTTCAGTCAGCTACTCTATGTGTAAATCTGATTCTATTAAAAGTTGCAGCCATACCTATCGATCCAGAAAAATCCTAAAAACAAAAATAAATTCTTCAGAAAGTTCTTTTTGGACAAAAAATCTGTCAAAAAAGACAGCAGAGGATTCCAGAACAACATTGGTTAAATAGGATACAATAAAAATACCGATGTTGACCATGGTTTAATTTATTTGACAGTATTTTTAAAGTTTCAAGGGTTTTAAAGCATATGTGATTTAGGCTAAATATCAGCAAATGCCTATTTTTACGTGATTTAGATTGTTATCACAGACGGAAAGAAAAATCCTGATTGAGATATTACTATTTGTGGCTAAATTATTATCTAATCTAGTCCAAAATAAAGAAAAAAACAAGTGTTTTCTGTTCTTTAGTGACCAAGCAGTATACTCAAATGCAATGCCTGCATCATCAGTCACTGCCTTTACATATGTATTAATTAATATAAATGTAAAGGCATATGTAATTAGCATATGCCTGAATGCTAAATGCATATGCCTTTGCAAGCACTGAGCAACCTTGGCCAGCATAAAGATATCTCACAAAGTCCCTCCTGCTATAAGGGGATCCTGTCTTACAGTTTACTTGAGAAATGAACAGAGTTATACTGACACATGTTGACAAATATCAACAATAGCAAGGACGTATTAAATGCGTATTGTGAAACCTTGCTGAAGACCTTTTATACCACCTTTATTAAATAGTTTACAAAAATAAAACAGATTTACGAGCAACAAGGGCGCTCATCCTCGTGTCTCATACTGAGTGGTAGAATGCGCGCTTGCTTTTTTCCTGAATGCCTTTATGACCTACAGCTTGCTTGCTGAAAAGTGGAGTCTTTTGGGATTTAATATGGGATATGGAAATTAATCTTGCACAGCAAGATGAAAACTTATTTGACAAATTACCATTGCCCTGACTTGTTTCCACAAAACTTATGCCATTATGTTTCAGTTATGGGAAAGAAAAAAAAAACTACTTATAAACACAATGGTCTCCTTGAGAGGCATAATAAGAGGAAATAAGTCAATACAATCCATCTTGGAAAATAATTTGTGGAACAGGACTGCCTAAAAGTGCATGCACACATTTCCCAAGTCTGAACCAATTAACCAGTTATCATGCTTTAATCTCTGAAAGAAGCTTATAGAAGTAAGCTGGATGTTAAGTTTAGCTTTTATAATGTCTTTATACACAAGCATTACAAACAGATGGTGAAAACATCAAACCAAGTCTCTTGTGTTTTGTTCTTTCACATAAACGGTGTCATTAAAAGCAATGAGATGATACGCAAAAAACTAAGTTTAGTTAAGGGAGCATTTTGTTTCCCATACATGCCCGATTTGTACATATGAGGCATATAAAAGCTTTAAAAATAGCTGCTAAGAAAAACAGAGGAAACATTGAAAAGCAGTAGCAACAGCCAACATGTATGCACTTTGGTCATTGGACCATAAATGCACTGAAGTGGAGTGTGGGATCGAGCTCACCATGGCTGATTACATAGCTTAATGGTCTTGGCTTCACCTTATGTTTTACAAGCCCAAACGGTCCCAGTAGTCTGATAAATCATCAGCAGATTGAATCAATGAACTCTTGCCTTGACTAAGTTCCTTACCAGGAAACACAACATTTAACTGGGCTTGATAAGTATAAATACTTATCAAGCCATTATGGATCAAATGATCTCTTTTAAATGTTCAAAAATGTAAAAGAGATCACAGAGCAGCAAATATAATCTGCAAAATTCTTCTTTTGTAATTTTGCCTTTCTTTTGGCTTTCTGAAGGTCTTAATTTTTTCTATCTTCTTTATTTCACCCTAGATAATCAACTGAAGGTTGAGCCATCTCTCATCTGACGTCTGTCTCAAGTACTCTTTGCAGACAGGCATGAGTTGGTTTCAAGCACCAGGGGATAGTAAGGTTCCTAGTGCAGAGGTTCCCAAACTGTGGGGCGCGTCCCCTAGGGAGGCGCCGTGCCATTGCAGGGGAAATGCAGAAAGCCGTCTGGATGAAAAAAAAAAAAAAATATGAATGCTGTATGCGCTGCGTTTTTACCTTAGAATGGCCAACTCTCTGTTATTCCTCTGTCATTTTGATACAGTAGGGGCTTCCGAAATTCCCATATCTGTCTCCTCTGTCACTTTTATCAGTAGTTAAAAGCCGTTAACATGTCGTAACCTGTTTTTCCGAGCCGCCAAACCAGCAAAAACGCAAAGAACTTTTCACAGTTTTCCTCCCAAACTAACTGACTGAGTTGAGTAAAGTTGCTGGATGCAGTTTAAGTTAGCTAAAAGATGACTAGTTAATAACAATACAGCACCTTAAGCTTAACAAGTAGCCTGTAGGCTAATGATGTTGTCTATGTTCAGCTACATACACATTCTTTTGCTCCCAAAAAAGTCAATCCCCCCCCACAGGGGCAGGGACAGGGGGGACCCAGAAAATGTTTGGGAACCACTGGGGGAGGCGCAGGAGAAAACGTTTGGGAACCACTGCCCTAGTGTGTGGTTAGCTTTAACCCTAGCTTTCATTTGCATTTCCTAACATGTCATTTCCTTTAGCTTTAGGTTAGCAACTAGCTAAAAGAGATAGAAGGAAAACACAGAATTATTTATTCTCAAAAATAGCCTGATTAATTAGGCAGGTGAAATTAGGTAGGCTGTTGTTAAATAAAGTAAAATAAAATAAGAATTATCTGCAATAAACTTATTTGGAGACTGCTACAAAAATTTGCATGTGTTTGTTATAAATATGTGCTTGTTTATGCACAAAAATAAGAACTATAAATGAATAAAAAGGATAGTTATAACCATCATAATCAATAAGCTACATAATTTTAGTACCACTAGGGGTAATTATAGTTTGTGGAAAAAAAACAAACAAACCCCGAAACAAAATAGACAATGTTAATCATGACTGTGAAACATTGAAAATATGTGTGACAATCATATTAAATAGTGAGAATGTCATAACGTTCTAGACCCAATTGCAAAAAATGTCCAAGGGAAAAAAAATGGAAAAGCCCTATGAAAATGAGAATTATATAGATAACAGTCCAATAACAATGATAAAAAAAATGTCTGCCTCCTTGAAAGTAAGGTTTAAAGAAAATTAATTTTGTTTTAAAACTTTTCCCCATTACATACATACATATTAGATATCTTTATGTGTGGAGACAGAATGTCAAAACAGCTGAAGACTCATGAAGTCTTGGCTTTAAATCTTTGATAATAATCACAATAAATCACCATGAAAATATCTTAGACTTTATAAACGTGCATGTGTGTGTGTGTGTGTGTGTTGTGACGCTATGAAAAGGTTACCTCTGACAGCAGAAGAGACTGCTCGTTATATGAACAATTTTCCTGTCTGAGCACTGCTCTCATACTAAACGTTATCAGGGAATGTAAACATTCCTTTATACACTGCAGGTATTGCAAAGTGTTATTACTGGCTTCAGCTTAATAGATCTTATAGAACAGATCTTGAAGAAAATCTTTTCACAAAGCTGTTTTCATTTGGCCTTAAAACTTTTATGACAGATATGAAAATTTCTCGTAAGAAGAACACTTAAGATCTTATAATCCTTATCTGATTTATTAGTTATCTCTAGACCAAACAGAAACTAACAAGAAAACAGTCGCACATAAGTGAAATAAAATTAAATATTTCTTCCAGGTCCCCAGAGGACAATCTAAAGTATTTTACTGGTACAAACCTGTAAAAGAGAAACCTGTAAAACGCATTTTTTTGAATTAGGGACATTTTAGAAACATAAATTCCCTCTAACACTTAATTATTACAGACATGTAATAAAGGTTAACTGCAGCCAGACAAATGCTTAGAGGATAGAAATATGCTTATAAAGTTAGTCATATGTCCAACATTACCACACTTCCTGCAATCTTAAATGTAGGAGATTTAAGAAGCAGTGTTTTCTTAATATGCCCATCTATACAACTGCTAAACATATTTTAAGCAAGTTTTTAAAATTTAACCAAAATAAAAGATACAATTTGCTCCAATACCCCTCACTAGGCAGCAGCCATGCCATGGTGGAAGGGGTTAAGTGCCCTGCAGCTACGTTGTCTAGAGCTTCATGCCTCTGGTAGGGTCACCCAAGGTAAACAGGTCCCAGGTGAGGGATCAAAGGGCAGGCCAAAAACCTCTTATGATGGGTAATTACAATGGAAACAATGTCCCCTTACCCAGAAGTGGGTCACCGGGGCCCCACTCTGGAGCCAAACCTGGAGGTGGGGCACCTGGTTCACGGCTTTCACCCATTGAGCCTGGCCGGGCACAGCCGAAAGAGGAGATGAGGGTCACCACGTGTGAAAGGCAGGAACCTTGCCTAGAAAAGCTGGCTCTTGAAACATGGAATAACACCTCTCTGGTGGGGAAGGAGCCTGAGTTGGTGTGTGAGGTTGACAGGTTCCGGCTAAAAATAGTTCAACCCACCTTGATGCACTACTGACACCAGTCTCCTGAGAGGTGTTGATTACTTTGGAGTTGTGCCTGCTGAGAGGCACCAAGCAGGAGTGGGCAAACTTGTTGTCCCCCCATCTTGGTGCCTGTATGTTGGGAATCTCCCTGGTGAACCAGAGCGTAGCCTCCCTCTGTCTTCATGTAGGGCAGTGGTCCCCAAACTACGGCCCGCCGGTCCGGCCCCCTGAATAGCCGAGAACATTTAGATTTTTTTTTTTTCATATATGGTATTTATTTCATAAATAGTGTTATTTCCTGGATTTTTTCTGTAAAGAACCCAGAGAGAGTTATTTGATTGTGCTTTCTAGAAAACAACACATTTTTACATTTAGGCACTCCTGCAATCGTCACACTTTTTCTGTTACAAACTGACTCCGGCCACCAGAGAAGGGAAAAGTTATGTGGTCCTCACAGGAAAAGTTTGAAGACCCCTGGTGTAGGAAAACTGGCTATGACTGTTGCTTGTACCTATGCCTCAGTTCAGGCAGAGCACGCCCGATCTGAAGTGATGTTTTGTTATTGGACCTTTTTGCTCATCAAGGATGTCCATAACAAGTACTATGTTCAAGCAGAGGGGTGTCCATATTTGCTCTTGGCACATATGGACACTGATTTTAAAGGTACCGTTAAGCATTTAAAATTTTGTTAAATAACTCACAACGTTGGGATTTTTGCACTTGCAGCCTTGTCACAGACAAAATGTTATTGTCAACCATTAAAGTCAGGAATTTAACTGGTGAAAATCCCTTGAACTGAGCAGGCATGCAGTGGCAGTGGAAAGGAAAACTTGCCTTTAGCAGGAAGAAACCTGCTGCAGAACCCCATTCAGTGAGAACAGCCATCTGCCACAAGTGGTTTGAAGTTTGAGAAGACAGCAAACACATCCAAAAAACACAACCACTGACCTAGGTGTACTTTCTATGTTAAAGAAAAGTGAAATGTGAATGGCAGTAGTATCTCCCTTAGTTGCTTCTTCTATGGGAGAAACAAAGCTTAGCAGAGAAGCTCTGAGCTAGTTTTCAAGTCTGTAAGACGGAAGAGAGCACTTTCACTTAGTCATAGCAAAAGCTCAGCCAATGGCTATTTCTAGGAAAGAGTCAGGGTTTCACACTGAAAGGCAGGGCCAAGTATATCATTTATAGAAGGAGAACATTAAGTTGTTGGCAGCAGTTGCTCAGTCAATGCTTCCAGGAAAGTGTAACAACTAAACAAAATGCCAATCCAGTTGTGGCTTACATAAATAGAAAAAAAGACAGTGCATAAGGTGAAAAATTGAAATTACAGCATATAAAAGAAAAAGTGAACCTAATCATCGCCCATGAACACAAATTCAATGTAGTATTTTTTTTATTTTTTGTTGTTGGAAATGTTGAAGCTCACAATGCACTTACTTTTTGATTACACATATTTGTTGTAATATATGTGATGTTATCCCTTTTGGCTTTAGTTGTGGCATTTGGAATTCAATTTTATTCCATATGTCACTGTATAGTAACACTTCACTCTGTATTGATAAATTTGATAAGACATGTTCATTGCTGCCTACTCAGCAGTTCTCACATTCTCACACAGCAGAGCATATAAAGCAGGCAACCAAGAAGGTGATTATTTCAGGCAAAATGAAAAATCAGTTTCCATATCATTTTACAGTCAAGAAGAAAAATGGATGACTGATTGCTTCCAAAAAATAAAAGGTGGTTGTCCAGTAAGTCCCCTTAGCCCAGCAATTGTGGTGTGTAGTTTTGAAATGCTGTCATTTTGGATTGTGACAAGGTGTAGGGACATTTTAATTTTCAAACAAAACTGTGAAAACATTATTTTTGTGGTAAGCAACAATTTGTTTATATACATATTCTGCAAATTCACATAAACTAAGATACATATTTAAAATAAAAACAATTGTAAAAACACCTTCAAGTCTTTTGTCAAAGTAAAGGAGAAATGGAAGCTATCGGGAAGCACAAACCCAATGTCTCATTGAATTACAGTGACCTCAGTCTAAAGAACACATGTCAATGCATCTTATTAAAGATATTGTTTGCCAGCCATTTTTTAAAATAAGGTTTTCTTTAATAAAAAAAAGGTATGAGTTGTGGGTGACAAGGCCTAGACATGCTAGTTGTTAGTTTACTCAATGCTAACACCAGACATGCACTAAGGCACAGAAGACGTAGGCAACTCAGTGGGTGACCATCCTAGGCATGCTTGTTATGAAGTTTTCCAACACTAATGTAATTGAGCAATCAGTGTCAACCAATTAATAATAAGATCTGTAGCTTATTTTGGAATGGAAATAGCCTCTTGCAACAAAGTAGCCACCATTCGGCTCACAACAGTCTCAGTTTTAGCACTGATACTGCACCACATGCTAGTAACTATCTGAACATGAGCTCATATTTATATATGATTATATGTTTATATGTCATATTTACCAGTGACATTAACATTTAGCTTGACAGTTTTTTTTTTTTTCAGGCAGGTAATTAAGTGCAGAGGGTGTTCTACCTTATTGCTGCTGAAAAAATGTATTTCGTTCCACCTTTCTCTCTACACTGTAGCTGCAGTACAGGCCTTAATGTTCCCAATTAGCAATTAGTTGTGTTACAGAGCTGGATAGGGCAGTTAATCCCACACATAAACATTTTGCTTGTGTTCAGGTGAGAGTGCAAAAACAACAGGGCCAACAGGGAGTGCAAAAACAACAAGTCATTTTCAATTGGATTATGTGTCTTTGTGAATAATTGTTAACTTTATCCTTTTGTCTATTTGGATGACTTGCTTTGTGATAGTTTTATTAGCATTCTACATAGTTCTAACATCGTGCTACATATGGATCTAAAAGCTTCTGATACATTGTGCATGATGAAGTTACATTTACATTTTTGACATCATCTAATGTGACTGGTGACAATGTTCTTACACATTAAGACTGCATGCGATTCATTAAAATATGGAATCCTAATTTTGGAAGAGAGTGAGTGTTGTTTCTAACAAACAGGAAAACAGTGCAATAACAGAGGAGGAATATCACTGGTACATGAACCAAAGCAACATAAATTTGTGGAATGGCCAACGGCAAAGAAGGTAGAAAATGTGCGGTCTAATTCTAAGCTTAAATCTCAGAGAATCAAGACCAATTTTAATGATATGTAATTAAGGCCTAAACAAATTTTCCCCAACGGATACTTTTAATGGGGAACTTATTACAGGCTATGGCACCCAAGGGGGTAATACATTCATACTAATCTCATGGTTGTCAGCCTAGGGGCTTCATTGCTATTGAAATGCCTTCATATTAAGGGCAAGGGTAGACAGGAAGTAGTGAGTCTGGGGAGTTAAAATTAGAGGTATGATGAATTAACACCACTGTTGCTTATAATGTCAAAATAGATGACAGTAAAAAACTATGAAATGACAGGAAATGGCTGCAATTTAATTACAGGAGGAGGGGGAAAAGGAGTTGAGAAAGAGAGAATGAGGATAAGTGAGCTGTATAAGTGAAAGGCCATTGCAGCTAATGTGAAGAACAAAAAAAAAAAGACGAACATTACAAAATAAGTATATTATTTTTGTGTGTGTTTGTTTTTTGTTATTTTAATGCACAAGGAAATAGGAGTACTGGGAAAAGCAATAAAGATACCTGAAGACAGACAGAATCTCAGCATCAACCAAAAGGCTGTGTAGTTTAGCAGCGTTACATTCCATATAATGATTATGTATCACCAGTGTATGACAAATCACCACTTTTGGCATTGTGGTTGCATTAATTGCTTGCACACAACCAGCTCCATTACCCCAGCAGGGCGGTTAAAAGCGTGCAAATAAAAAGTGCCTCTCAAATCTTTCAGTCTGCAGACAAACTGGAGACAGTGGCATTGACAAAAAAGTTAATGTCAGAAGAAGACTGGTGATTGATGATGCTTTACCTGAAACCATCAACAGAATGCACTAAAACATCCTTTACACAAAGAAGAGCGCACAGATCATATTCACAGAGGCTAGTTTGTAAGTTTGATGTTGAATACTTTGGACAATCTGTAGCAGTTGGTTCTCAAACACCAGATAAACAGGAGTCTACTTTGCACCACAATAACTCAATCATCAGGTCAGTACAGACAACTTAAACATCTCATTTCAAGTCTATCAAGTACTGCATTTGGACAAAATGATCATCACAATCATGCGCATAAGTTCTTTGCTTCAGTGCCTGGATGAAATAGTGGAAAACACTTGAGTTTAATTGCTCCTGAGAAGGCAAGGTCTCAAATCAAAAGTGCAATGACCAAGATTACTTTTGATGCACTTTCATAAAGACATTTGACAGCATACAGAGTGCGGTGGAGGACGTAGTTTGCAAAAAAAAAAAAAAAAAATGCAGCTTGAAGAAAAGTGGAAGAGGAAACAATAAATCTAATAAAAAATGATGATGGTTTAATTCTCTTTTTTTCTTACTTGAAATGACCCATTAAAGAGTTTCAGCTGCTGTATTCCTATACAACCTCATTTTAAATGTGTTGTTTGAAGATTGGCTTAGATGAGAACAAGATGTTAAGTGGCCACAAAGCATTTTACATTTTTGAACATCCTCCTCTTTCCATCAAGTAGAGAAATAACATTTGGTAACCACTCACAGTGATGAAAAGAAATTATGTTTATTTGCTTGTCACCGGTACAGTGGATAAACTAGCACCACAAGCCAAAAAAAAGTACTTTTTGAAGTCTCAAAAGCTATCAATAATCAAATAGGCTTAAGCTACAGTGAAAAATAATGGAGTACAATCATTTTCACACAGACTTAACCATTTATTAGTTTGGAAGTGATCTTAGGACATGCTCAATCAAGACTCTGGGCTTTAGATCGTGCAGAGAATTTTATGCCAATTTGGAGTTGCAGGGCTGCAAATCAGGCTTTTAGAGTGTGTCCTTTGATGGGGGTTTTGTGAGGGTTGGGTTTGTATCTATTTAGAATGGCCATTGAGTGAAAGGTGGGACACACCATGGAGAAGTCAAATAATGTCTTTTGATTAAGAAGACAAGCCTGTAAAACTCTCTTAAGAATTTTACCTATCCCTCTTCTTCACAAATTTGACTGCTTTGCATTGTTAAAACACTGCATATTTAATTTAGTCTATTGTTGAACAAATAAAAATAGCAAAATTAGCTATAGAAATATTTCTATAGTTATTTAAAGAAAAGAAAAGCTTTTTAAAAAAAGTCTTTTTAAATGCACTATATAAAATAAAACATATTTTATTTTTTCAGTTGGAAATATTTTTAGACGGCTACCACTGAACTCAAAACTTCTCAGAAAATTGGCTGTTATACTTCAAGTTACTGCATGAAAACAGTGTGTGGGTTTTTGTTTTCTTACCATTTGTATGGGACAATAAACCGTTTCAAGTGTTGATCACAAGCCATACTGAATGCTGTCTTAATACTGGTGAAGAGATCAGACTATCTTGGGTCAGCCCAAAGGAGCTAAACATATTTAACAAAGTGTGTGACATTACGTCAGCTTGTGCTGTTCTGCTCAGGATGGGTGGTTGGGTTTAAGTTGGTGCTAAGCAGCAAGTTTAAGTAATAAAATTTTGTGAAATGTTAGACGGAGGCAGGAATACATCTAAATATGCAAAAATCCCTAAAAACTTTCAAATCTTACTGAAGCGTTTTTTCAGAAATTTGTTGATAAAAATTTTGCCTTGTAAAATAGAAATAATTGAACTCACCACATTAATCTGTATTTTTCATATGTTCGGATAAGCTAACATGCATTTACAATTTGTCCTATGATAATTTCTGTAACCTAATTTACACACATTTCTGATACATAAACCTTAATTAGCTGGACTAAATGTAAGCACACACAAAGTTTGGAAAAATTTGCTCTAATTGCTTAATTTTTGCGCCTACCATGTCTTACAGAAAAAGCTTAAATAATCAATGTATTTATTCTACTAGATCTTTACTTAAAAGACCTAGTAGCTCTCTCTTAGACAGCTATCTTAGATCTAGTAGCTAAGATATGTGCCTATTTAATGCTTAAAATCTCATACGTCACATTTCTTTTATCTTTTGTTTGCAGTTGCACTTTGTTTTTCTCTTCTGCTTCAAAAATGTATTTTAAATGTTACACAAAGTAACCTCAAGAAATGATATAAATCAAGTTTTTCTAAAGTTCTTTACGGCTGGGGGGAGCTTAAATCAACAGTTCAATAAAAATAAATATCTGACAAACTCGAAGGCTAAGAGCCTTGAATATGATCTGGCTGATTAACTTTGCTGAGGCCTGCAGAAATGTTTCCTCTTCCACAATACCTGTTTATGCTGTTGGTTGTTAGAAACTATCCGCTTCTCAGGAACACTACCTGCATCAATAACAAACAAATTGTCCAACAGATCTGTATGATGGTGGGAGAGCAGCTGTTTCTGGTTCTGTTGGCTTGCTGAACATTAAACTGATGGGGCAAATTGTGCTCAGATTTAAGGTCCAACATGAGAGTCTCTGAATTAATAGTCAGAGCCATACTTATTATTTTCATTGCATATGAATATTTAATGTAGACACTGTATACTGCCCAGATGTTTCAAAATTGTAGAAGTCACCCACATCCTGTAGAAAATGCAGTAATGGAAAAGTCTGTGCAGTTTCATGTTTCCTCAAACGTGTCTAAATTTGCGTACTAGAAAAAGTCTTTATTGTAAAGATAAAAATGAGTGCATATTTTTTTCTTCAGAAATAAGTAGAAAAAACCCCCAGACATGCCGAATCCTTCTCTATTTATAGCCACTTTTTTGTTATATATGAATCTATCAGAGCTTGACAACAGGATCGACAGAAAGGCGTCAACTTCCAAACAAGACAATCCTTCAAAAGCCACATTATTAAAGACTGTCCAGAAATGTGCTCTCAGTTGAGTGATTTCATACTCGTGCGAGGAAAGGCATCTTAAGGACTAGGGAGCACTAAGCAATGGTATTGAGAAAATTCAAGTGGCATCCTCTGGTGATTGTACCACAAACCTCAAATAGCTTTGTTTTTGGGTGAAGGGACATGCTGGTTTTTCCATCCTTAATGTGTTTTCCACTGCCTTTGTGACAGACCCGGCATCTGTGTCAAATTATACCCACAAAGGCAACACAGTGGTGGCGGCGGCATTGTATTTAGGATGGGAGTTTACTTCCCAAAGCACTTTGCATATTACCATGAAGCCTGTAGAGTAAACCCTGCCGCCAATGCAAGCCCAATCAGAAAACACCTAATAACATTCACTGACAGTAATCACAAGGATATGTTGCAATCACTGCTACACAGCAAGAGTTCTGCTTGCAGTAAACAGCATGAGCTCGAGCTAGTGCGCAGCAAGAAACTCAACCTCCTGTCAAAATCAATGCTTTTTGACTTACTTATTAATAAACATTTCCAATTAAGTTGCAGAAACTATTTGCCAACACTAAGATACCCTTTAAACGTGCCTTATACTAATGAAATTGTGAAACATCTTCATGCAGTGATAATCATATATTATCATTATACAATTTTCTAATAATTCATTCACTTGTTTACACCATTGCCTTGTGCAGAGTTGCAGAGGGGCAAAAGTCCATCACAGGACAAGCACATGGGGTATGCTCACATGGGGTCCTGTTAACTTGCCAAATATGACTGAAAGAATATTGAATGTTCAGAGAAAATCCCAAACATGGCAACCAGAGATAATGCCAACTACCAGTACTTTATGTCAATTTTTTTACTAATGATATTTAAATATAAAGTTTACTATACTGGCAATTGAACAGATCAACTTTAGCTTGAGTCATTCCATGTCCCAAATTTTAGATCTTAAATATGTCTTACCTATAAAATGAAGAACCAAAAAAAGGTTCTATAGCATTAATATAGCATTAATAGCAGGTATAGCATTAATATTTTGTTTCAAGGGATTTTATTGTGTAATCTAGACAATTGTCCACTCTTCAATTTTACCTTGTCAATATTTTTGTTAAAAGGTCAATAAAGACAAATACATTAATTTTAGTGAGAAGGAAACCTCTTGTACATTTTTATCTTTTGTGAATTTTTAAATGTATTTTAATAATTCACACTAATTGTCCAACACATGCTTTAAAACATGCATTAATTGCAATAATTTAACATGCAAAAGATTGCTTTGTTTATTGCTGTGATTACTGCAAACAATATTTAATCCGTTTTTCAAAAATTCATAGGCGCAGACAGCTGTCTAAAAATCAATACTTTTCATCCATTTATTCATAGTGTTTTCAATTTTGTCATATATCTCAAACAACTTGAAGAAATTGACAAGCTAAAAATAAAGTCTGATCATGCTTTAAAGCTTTAGGAAAATTCCCATCAAATACAAGGCCTCTGCTGTTTTGCTCTTTGCCTTTTACACAAACAAAATAACAAACAGGCTGCTGAGGCAGGCAGGATCTTCTTAAAACAGATCGGCAGGTAGAGTGTGACGATCATGGTGTTCCTGACTTGTCATGGAGAACAGACACTTTTTCAAACTACAAAGAAAAAAAACCTTGGATGAGGGTGATCATGGTCAGTGGAGTTCGGCGGAGTCTGGGTACGACAGACGCTCAAATACCGTAACAAAATTATGTTTTTATCTTTTTTAATCTTTTTTTTTTTTCAAAATCTTGTTCTCTTTCTTACTGTTTATTTAATGTCACATGCTGTTTTTATTTATTTTTTTATTATGTAAAGCACCTTGAAGTGCCTTGCTGCTGAAATGTGCTATACAAATAAAATTTGATTGATTGATTGATTTGATGTGTGCATGTTCTCAATACATTTACATTAAAACATGCGTAAGAATAGGTTACAGAGCAATCAGTAAAATCGGTGGGGGGAAAAAAGCATTGTGACATAAATTCTCAAATGATCCCATCAAAATCATTCTACTATAGCTTACAAAACTATGGAAAGCACAAAAATAAAAATGAAAAAATATGTAATAAATAAAGAAATGTAGAAAAAAAAAAGCATGCAGAGCCTGAATGACAGCTTTATGGACCGTCTTGTTTCAGTCTGTGCTGCTTTATCCATTTCTGAGGCCATCATGTGTTGAAGAGACACAAGAGTGAAGGGAAGACATCGTATCAAATACTGGTCATTTATCACTAATCTTCAAGGTGAGGGAAGAAGGGAATGAAACACAGGCAACACCAGGAGATAGTGAAAAAGGGGGGGGAGGGAATAAAACACAGGCTTTTTCTCCTCTATTTTAGTATTTTATTCCAGTCCATTTCACAAACATCCACGTTAAAAATGTTGGGTGAAAGGAGGAGCTCAGGCTACATATATCCACAGAGCATTAGTATTGTAGATACAAGAGATCATAAAAAGATGGGCATGGTGGTGAGAAGCCATTGTCAGTAGCAGTTGAATTCATGCTTAGAGTTGTTCCATTGCTCAGTGCACATGAGAGGTGAGGTGAGGGTGACGGTGATGATGTGTGTTTGTGATTGTTAGCATGCCGCTGTATGCATGTTGAGGGAGCCCTTGTTCCAATTGCTGGCGTAACATGCTATGTTTCTGTCAGAGTGAACATACTGTAATTGCTTCTGTTTTTGCATTGGAAAGTTTTGATGCATTTTTAATTTAAACAGTTACCATGGAAATTCAGTATTTTTTCCCCAGGTTTTCTTGTCAGGTGCTCTGTGAAGAGCAGGTGCGTGGCAGGGACCCAAGGTGACAGCAGCTGAAACACACTCAAATACTTCGAAAACTGCCAGCTCCAAAGATGCAAGGTCACAGCCTTTCTATTCTTATTCCAAGGAATAAAGTTTGCTTACAAGCAAACTTCCCAATTGTGCCAGTTACAGAATGAGGTGTGAATGTGTATTTCAATTTTATTTTTGGAGATAATTGTGTTAATTGTCCTGTACTTTGAAGAACAATCATTAAGGAAAAAATAAAAAGAATAAAATGTTTTGCTTATGAAAAATTCTGTAAAAAAAACTGTTTGCAGGTTGCATGGTGCTATGTATAAGTATTTGTATCGCTTGAAATTGTTCACATTTTGTGTTACTACAACCACAAAGGTGAGTGCAGTCTCTTATGAGTTTGCTATAGACTAGACACACAGTAGCTCTCTATTCTGAAGAAAAAAGTAATAATATATAGTTTATTTTTCTTTATAATTTTTTTTACAAATAAAACTTTTCAACTTCACTGTAGTGCCACAATTATATTCAAAAAATCACCCATTTAGCACACATAGTTCACCTGTATATAGACTAATATTAATATAGTTTTTTTTTATGAAAGTATTATTAGAAAATAAAAAAGTGGCATTGTGAAGATCAGTGAGTACAGCAGACACTTGTAGAATATTGTTGTGGTGAAGTTTATTGCAGGGGCTTCCACAGTAGCAAAATAAAAATAATGTTATGGTTTGTACTAACAGCAACTTTTTCTGTTTACATTGAAATCTTATATTACATTTGTAAAATGTAAAATGTTATTACATTTGAACCTTCTACATGTGCATGCTTTTATCAAAAAACACATTTTGTAAAAGCTTACTTATATTCTAAAATCATAAGTTATTGTACAAATATGGAAATATATTGTTAGAATAAGATTTTTCCACTGTCAAAGTTTTTCACTAATAAATACAGTTGGAGACGGGTTTTTTTTACGGATTAAACATATTCTTTCAGTGTTCATGGTTTCAATTTTTTACTTAATAAATAAAACCACAGGAAACCAGTGACTAATTTTTTTCTGAAATAAATATATAAAATTCTGCATTTCCAAAGACAGCAACCTTTAAACCGGCAGTATGTGACTTTTATAAAAAATATTTATTTTACATATATTTTTAAAAATGTCATTATGTTGTGAGAGTACGATATGATTTCCTAATTGTCCCAAATATTCTTCAACTTCATAGTTGTGCACTGCTTTGTGGTGCCAGTGACTTAAAATTCTAATGAAATGCAATAAAGTTTGTTGTTGCAACACAACAAAATTTGAAAAAGTTTAAAATATATAAATGCTTTTGCAAAGCACTGTATGTCCAGTGATCTTTGTTTCATTGATTCATCAAGTTCACACCCTTGAAGACTGCACAATGAATCATCTCAATAGATTCTGACCACTGAGATAAATGACTAGGTTCAAAGGTCACTGATTGTGAGAGGGTTGAGTGTGGATGAAATTGCAAGGGTGGTGGAACATAAGTAACGTCCAGTAAATGAAGGAAAAGAAGGGCTTTTGGTTTTAACAGCAAATTTCAAGAGCACTTTGAAGGTATGTCTAATAAAGGAGAAAAAAAATAATTATTTGCCTTGTGTTTCTAATATGTTGGTGCGCAACTTACAGGTTTGCCGTTCTTTTTGACATTTTATTCAGAATCAGTGCCAGTATAATTGCAACCAGTGTCAGCTGGGTGTTTGTTTTGGTGATGTGCCAGCAGCAACCAAAAGCGTGTCTGAGAGAAATGGGAAAAGCATCACCAAGGAGGACAAAGAAATTACTGCACTAAGCCTCAAGGGTCCCTCAGGCCATATTCTAAGGAGGCTAGAGGGTGAATATAGCGTTGTACACTCCATTTGTAACTCCTGTGTCTTCCAGTGCTAGGGAATGGCTGACTTGATGCTAATAAGCTTGCTCTGTCATGCTTAGACAGTCAGACCTGGTGCAACTGCATGTTAAGATAAAGAGCCTACATTTGGTAAAGCCAAATCCCAAAGGTCCCAGATCCCACTTGAGTTTTAGCATATAAATGAGCATACTGTAAGTAATGCAAATATATTTCCTGAAAACTTTGCCTGTCCTCCTTTCCTCCGCTCAGACGATAGAAGAAAACTTCTCCCTCAACATAAATCCATCTGCTACCCAAGCTGGTGTTTCTGCCTGGAGATAGCTTTTGTTCATGGCTGGCTGGCCTTACATTTTGTGGTTGGTGATTGGCAGTGTCCAGTGGGCCAGCTCCTTGAAGGCTCCCCATGTTCTGTCTAGAGGTCCTCTGCTATTGATTTCCTGCTTGTGCTCGCTGCTTGACCTGCCAATCAATGGTCAGAACAGTGGGATGTCATTGGGAGCAAGTTGACGACGTGTGATGTTTGGCAGACTCGTAACTGATGGTACTGAACGAGCAAAACATATTAGGTGGATGGCGAGACAGTAAGCCGAGAAAAAGTGAGTTGCGCTGAACTTCTGAGCACGAGCCAGAAAAAGTAAAGTTAATCTTAAATTAAAAAGCAATGAAGTGCTTATATATTTGGTGAAATCCTATCACTTCTGGAGAGAAGCACCCTGCACCGAGCTGTGATTCAGTCATGGCTATTTTCTTTTCTCCTGAAAGCCCAAGCAAGTGTGACTTACTGTATTCATTCGATCCAAGTAACAAGTGATTAGCTGCGAAGAATAAATCTACAGAGAAATTTATGTGAAGACCAAACAGTGGGGCAGAAACAACCCAGAAACATTATACCCTCAGAGTTTTGCTTTTGGATTTCAGAGTTGGACTCAAAGGAGGGCTTGAATAAATACATAAAATTTTCTGGTATGAACCACCGAGTTTGGAACATGTCTTTGTAATCCAGTACTTTGGTAGCAACGCCACTCAGAGTGCTCTTTATGTGACAGCTGACTTAATGAGCCACTGGCAAGTAAATTGTTGTGGCAATGATTAAAACGCTTCGATTTTCACATTCATTCCTCTAACCTCTCCTCATGAGAGAAAGAACGTTGTGGCAACCAGAGCTGTGGTTTTAACTTTGAATTAAACTGATTTAAAACGTTTGTGAAGATTTGGGAAACATCTCATTCGTTTTGTCAACACAAACCCAATTAGAAACATACTTTATGACCAAAGCTATAACATCAAATGCCAACATCCACAAAAGTATCCTCACATTTTACAAAATGAGGTAAACAAAAGAGAAAAAAACCAAACTTATAATTCAGCAGTAAAACAAAGTCTGTCTATACAGAACCATTCAATAAGCTTATGAAACACACACACACACACACACACACACACACACACACACACACACACACACACACACACACACACACAAAAAAAAA
>CAEGAF010142290.1:0-25285 GCA_903067075.1 Micropoecilia bifurca | reverse complement strand
TCTGATGCTGATAATAATGATCGATCAGCCATTGTTGTCATGGAAATCCTCACTGCGCCGCGGATTCCGGCTGGCGGGTTTTCCTCTTCCTGCTCCAAACACAGCGCTGCTGCTCAGCGCCGCTTCGGATGTTATCAACCCATGTTCATTCTTCAGGTAATCCTTAATATACAGAACAGAAACCCGCTAAGCTAAAAACTAATTAGAAGTGAAGGCTACCAGTAGAAATTAGCATTAATTTCGCGATCTCACTTCTTTTGCAGCTGCTCCGTTCCGACGCTCCTCCTTTCCGCTTTTCTTTCACGGTTACTTGCGCAACTTTCCTTCGTTTCTCAGCAACAAAATACAACCCATCGTTATTTATTGAAGATTTTACATTTCCAAAAACACAGGAAACTAATGTTTCGTTTCGTTTTGTACGTTTCGATCTCATTCCCTCTCACATAATTGGAAAAGCCGGGGAATGGCGGCGCTTTTGACATTTCTCTGATGAAAAATCGATACTTTCCGAGCACCGAAAATATCGATATATATCGCCGAATCGATTTTTTATACAGCCCTGGCACAGGGCATTCTGGTTAAATAAAACGCTAGCTATTGAAATGGCTCATGGTCTTTTGCCAAAGACAAAAGATAATTCCTACAACTGCTAAAATCTGATGCGCTCCATTTTTATTTACATTTTGCAAAGAAGGAAGCTGCGTTTTTATGTCCTTTCCTTCAGTGCTTTTTGGTGCAGTGCCACCACAGGCCAGGAAATGAACAAGGTTTCAAAAGGTCTGCATCGTTTTACTCAGTGAAATTGAAACACATCAGCTGTTGAAGTAACAAATGCTGCAATTTTGGTCCCCCACTGAACCAACTGCTAGTTTGCTCAGTAGAGGTGGGCGGATCGATCAATGATATCAATTCAAAGTCGGTATCAGTATCGGAGCCATACTGGCGTGGTAAGTTTGATACTTCAGCTCCAGATTGCCTCTTGAAATTTTCGGGGATTTTGTTTTGTAGTTTCTCTAAGATATTTTTGTCGCACTTTATTTGGGAAACACAGACACCTATAAACTTTGAGAGAGGTTTGAACAAAATTGTTCAAACTCAAGAACACCTAAAGGTCCTGAGTTTGATGATATATTAAATGTAAATAAAAGCATCAGTATTGATGTTGGTGATACGGTATCAGCCGAATACCGATACCGAGATATCAAATCAATATTTTGGTATCAGATTGATACAGTATCACACACCTTTATTGATTAGAGTATGATACTTAGATCGCTTTGTCCCCCTTATTGTTTAACTTGATTGTCCTCTTTTCTGTATCTTTTTATGTTGAAACAGGAGACGATAAACTTTTCTGGCGCAACTCCGGTATGCGACGCCAGACACTCAGAATCTGTCATTTGTGAGAAAAAATAAATAAAAAAAATCAACTCTTTCAAAACGTGTTTGTCTTTCTGTTGCTTGTTTTCTCTCTTTCTGTCTGGCTGTTCAAACGAGCGACGTTCTGGTGTGTATATGCATTCGCTCCGTATACGGGCACCCCTAGCTCTTTCTTGGCTTCTCGCAGCGCTAATGCCAATGATTTCTCTGAACATTCTGCTTCATGCTGAAAAATCTATTTTCTCAAAGGCGCTGCAATTGACATGGGCAAATATTGACTGTAAACAAGCCAATCAGAAAAGAACTCGGATGGCTGTACGGAGCTTGCTTGCAGACCTTATCTTTTTGCTTAAAAAAAATAGGAAAAAAAAAAAACAAGCAACGAAAATGCTTCGCTGTGCCGATCCCTCATTACTCCTGCGATGATGTGGGCTTGGATGCTCTGAAGTGCTGCCTTCAAACAGAGAGTGTGTGTATGTGTGTAGATTCAATTCTTTTTTTTACAGTCTGTAGTTCGCCCTTAGTGCTGTCACAGTGTCTGCATCCAAATCATAATTACAATGTAATATCACGCGTAAGGCGGCGCCCCCACTGTTGTTTCACTTTCTCCTCCTCTTCCCTTCTATGAATATCGAATGCTCTCACGCTGAGCTCCGAAAGCTGCACAACTCCGTCTCAGACGCACACACTCCTGTGGGTGTGTGATGGGGGGAGTCGGGCGGGTTAGTTGGATTGTTCTTTCCTCCTCTGGCTCTGACAGGGAAGAGTCAGCAGCGGGACCTCAGGTTTAAAAAAAAAAGTAAAAAATCACACACACCTTTCCCACTGATCTTCTCTTACTGCTGCCTGGGCAGGACAGCCTTAACATCCTACTCAGTCGTCCTTTGTAGGGCGCGCCGAATGTTTCTTATTCATGTCACGTAAGCGGCTCAGGTCTCAAATACAGAGTAAGGCTGCGTGTCAGACATTTGGCAGGACCGCGCTGTCATTGAGGAGAAGCTGGAAAGGCTGTAGTTATGTCATTGGCGCAGCAAAAGAGGTCAGATATTCAATTAAAATATTCAGTTTTAGTAGAAACACTTTTATAAACTGTACATTTTTAGGGATATGTTCAAGATGTTACAGAGTGCAAATATAGGTGAAAATATGGAGAATTTTCAACATCAAAATGTAAGTTTCCTGTGTGAACACAGGTTGTGTCTATAACTTGGGTAAAAATGTTAAAAAATCTTCCTTGGGAACCTTAAATATGTAGGTGCAATGCTACGGGACATGCTATTGGCTGGCATGACGCAAAGCAGCCAATTCAGAAGCGCCATTAATTTTCCTTGCTGCTAATTGGTTGTAGCCTTAAGGAAGACCTTAAAAGTTACTTGTGTGTTTAAGACTGTGAGCAATAACAAAAATTAAGGTCTTTTTGGTGTTTCAACTAGGGGTGGGTGCTATGGTCGCAAATTTCTTTTGTGGAATTGTCATAACAGCACCACAGCAAGTTACTATTTGTTCATTAGTAATACTAACAATTCCAACAACACTACAGCTTTGTGAGGTTTTAAACATCATTGATTGGAATTTATTGTGACTATAAGTCAAAATTCTTATGAGAATTTTTAGTGGGAATCTGAAGTATTTTAGCTATTCACGGGTAGCTGTGAGTGCTATCTAAAAGTTCAACGTGTAAAAATACCACCCCAGTGGCCCATGGCTAATCTGGCATTTGTTTGCAGTCTAAGCGCAGCAACATAGCATAATTACTGAGTGAAAATAACTCAGCTAAGCTAAGTACACATGCTAACTGTAACGTAGCTAACATTCACTGCTCTCCATTTAGCTAGCATGTGTCTGTTGCTCTCATTTTTTGCTTTATAGAATACTACAGAATTAATAGACTGTGTTTTACTTGACAGTGGCAGTTACTTGATAAATGCTGAACTTCAAAACAAGCAACGGAGATGACTCGTATGAAAACATCCTGCAGAAACATGGTTGTTCAAGCATGTCTTCGAGATAATTTAAGCTGTCAAAGTTAGCAATGCTAATGGCACTAAAGGAATAAAGTGAAACCAGCTAAAGAAATATCACCATCTGTTTTTTTTGTTGTTTTTTTTGTGTAATACTTAACTCATATTTCATTGAGCTGCTAAGTGAGACCTCACTCAGTTTCCCACACAAGCTACACACCTGTTGCATCAGCTCAGTAATTAACGATGTCTCACGGCTCTTAGGCTTCCTACATTACTCTTGTAAAGAAATATTGTTGCTGGCTGCGGTGGCTCTTCTGACCATCTTAGAGCATTTTACAGAGCTGAAAAAAGCAGAACAGCTTTTTAAACAACCGCTATGATCTGAAATCCACTTTTCTGCCACCCCCTGTGCTCCCTGCCAGTCTATTAAGAAACTCTGCTCTATACACAAGAATACTGAGAGGAGGTAATAATTAAAATAGATATATCATTTTATTTCAGCCATTTGCTGCTGAAGTTTGCCAGTATGGAAGTTTTCTATACTTTTTTCTGTTTACATGATATATTTTTCAAGAGCTCACTTGACAAGTGCTGTCTTTTTCACTCAAAGCACTGTCAGAAGAAACTACCTGAAGAAGTAACAAACTTTTTATCCTTTCATTTCTGGACAATATGCAATATTCTGGATAAATATGCATTTAACATTTTTCTCATATCAGCGCCACAATCTAGATGCAAATTGAGCAAAGTTAAAAAAAATGACTGCAGGTAAAAAATTGGCAAAGTGGATTGAACCAGTAGATGGTAAAGATGGTTGATTAAACGCTTCCATAGATGCAATTCATCCACTGAATTTATCACCCTTTTTAACTGGTCTAACGTGATAAATGTATTTTGGGTTATCTTTACCTGTAAGAAATAATCATTGAAAAATAAAAAGCTTGAAATATCTTACTCTGAATCTATAAAATGAGCTTTTCACAATCTGAGTGAAGTTGGCACACCCACCTTCTACAAAATAAATCTAAATTATTGTGAAATATTTGTGCAGCAAAAATTTCGTTTGTGCCTCTATCATTTTAATAAATGTTTTTCACATTCGAAAAGAGCAAAAAACAAGCAAATCTGGTCTTAATCAGTTCTACAAATATTTCAGTTGCACAAACCAACACAAATGATGCACCATTAACTCGTATCAGTTTTGTGTTTTTGTCAATGAGAACAGGGCAGGTTGATCTCTGGTGACCTTTTTTTTCCAAACAGTGACTACAATCAAAATGCATTTTTACCTCCAATCTTCTTGCAGCAGTTGCAAGCTACAAGTCGCAGTCATCTGCCAGAGATTTGATGAAGCGTACAAGAGTCGGTCTAATGGTGGAAAATGCTACCATGTGAGTCGGAATCCATTTAGCCAAGATTCAGAGGAAAATACCCACATTTTCTATCAGATTAAGTTAATGAGCAACATTACAAGGAAAAAAAAAACTTTCACACTGCACCGCAAACATATTAACATTTTGGCTGCAATAATTTATTGCTCAAGCCCCTCTTCAACTTTATAATACGCTTGATGGGAGTCGAGATGTTAATAATTACGCACGTGTCGCCCCCGAAGCTGACTAAGTGAAAAACCATGGCGGCAGCACAGATTACACACAGGTATTCGTTTATCCCTCTGTCACGGCTCACTCCGGCGTTCTTCATTAGATATGGAAGACATGGAAAAATAAATCAATGCCACAGCAGCCACATTAGTGAGGTGCCTCTGCTGCCTGCTGTCTCGTGAGGACACGTGCCATGATGGTTGCATATTAATTTGTGACACTCAAAATTGATTTTCCATTCCCACGTGGTATTTGATAAATAACCCTTCAAAAAAACAAAAAAAACAAACACCTCAAACGATAAATACTGTTATTATCTCTTAGAGGGATAATTAGTGCTTCCTGAGCACCGTAAGCACTTTAGTTCAGACGAAGAAACACAACTACCAAAAGTGAAAGTGCTCAGTTGTTAACTAATTCAAAACTGTTCTGGTTGCCAGGTTGCTTTTTTTGTTTTTTTCAATGCAGGTCAACAGATAAACACATGAAATTTACCCAGAAGGGAGAAAAGAATGAGCAGTAATATTGAGACAATTATAAGGTGAGATTTTAAGTGAATTTATTAAAGCCTCCTGGAGGCATAAGCACAATTAAAGAGGTTATGAAAACTGTTGTGGGGCGAGTTTTGTGCACAGCAAGAAAATTCAATGTTCGACTTTTCCTCCCTGGTTTTAATGAGACTTTCTTGTGGTTAAGAACTAAAGTTTGCTAAGTTCTGTAGATGTTTTTTTAGGTTTTATTGTAAGTTATGGCAATGTATGGCAATGTTATGGCAATGTTTTCACCAGTAGACTCGGGTTAATGAGTGAATTGGTTTGACATATAGGATGCATGCAATTGATAAGGTAGCCAAGGTTCCAAGCGGTAGTTCTTGAGAACTATTTGCCAAAATGGTTGAATTATGTCCAAAATGTCACACCTGATTTTGTGTAATTATCTAATTTTATTTTATTATAATTTCTTCTCCCACTGGTGTGGCAGTTTGTTTACTGAAGTTCATTTGTGATGTAGAGAATCTAAAAATGAATGAAATATAAAAACATCAATGTTTTGTCACATAAGTAACACGACGGTCATTACCTCGAACGCAACATCTCCACTATGAGACATGGTGGCAGCAGCATCATCAGGTCGACAAGCTGAAGAAGATTTCAGGTGGGGCTGACGGTTCTACAATGTAGTTTGTAATCTGACAAAATGTGGAAATTAGTAGGAGTAACAGAGCAAGACACAGTATGTATTTAAAATTTAATTACCGACAATAATAAAAAAGTGACTTTTTGCTTTTTGGATTATAAACACAGTGTAGCGTTTTCAGTTCCAGCGTGAGTGGGTAGAGTATTTATGTGTGTTAAGTGGCTGCTGAGAGCTCTATTGTTTCTTTTTGTACTCCAAGTGTCTTGCTTTGTGTGACATTGAATATTTGCCTCTCTGACTCCCATTATGTGCAGATTACTTGGCCTAATCTCCACTCTGGGTGTTCCATGATATTTGAGACTGATAGCTGCCGATGAGGGCCAGCCACGGTGAGAGCGTTTGTCTTCTGTGTGGACTCAGGACTGGATGTTCTACAGTGAGCGTATGCTACCTGCTCAGCAGGCTCCCCCCAAACTCTCTTATTTACATTTAGAGTGAATGCTGCACTGTAAGTGAGGATCCATTCTACTTCACAAGGCTTTTCTCAGCCTCTCTGCCTCCTACATGGCATGGAACACAAAGAGTAAAAAAACAAACAAAAAAAAAAGAACAGCAGTTGTGATGCTGAGGCGGCAGACACAGCTGTGGCAACACACCTCACCAGATTGTTCTGGAGGAAACAATCAGATTTTCTTAGCTCAAAATCTGGCAATGAAACATGTTTTTCCAAAAGATTCAAAACCATATTTACTTAATAGTGTATATTACGCTCAATATTGTATAAGAGGCTCATCTTAATACAGTTATATTCAATACATTAGAATATAAGTTTCGACGAGTCTCATTTGTCAGATTAAATGTACCTTTTGAAAATGGCAATCTGTGTTTACTTAATCCACCTGTGTTTACTTAATCTATATAATGTGTTTCCCTCACAAATAAAGTTTCTGAAATAATTGAACTTTTTCAAAAATATGAAAATGAATGACAAAAAGATAACAGGTAGCTTTAAGTAATCAATAAGAGAGAGGTAATTAAATGTTTCAATAAATATTTTCTGTTTGTTCCATTAAATTCACAAACAATAGAGGTTTAAGAGAATATGTAATAATCTCCTACCAAAATAATGTTTAGTTAAGTAAGCTAGCTTCAGTTAGATCACTAAAGTTAGATCTAACAGAAGTAAAGAGGGTAACACAGGTTTTCACAACAATAACCAAAAACTGTGTAGTACAACAGTAACACAGTCTTCACTATGATTATTACATTTCTGTCTTAAAATGTAACACTGATTGTTGAGAAACTGAGTATTGGATTTGATATCAGCTACAAGTCACAATCAACATTAATAAATACATTATTTAAAAATCAGTCTGTGTAGATTTAACCAGCATATTCGGTGAGCTTCATGTTTTAAATGAAATTACAAAAATAACTTACCAATAATATTTTAATTTCCTGAACTGGTAAAAGTTAAGATTAAACACTGTTTTGTAGCTGACACGAGTTCATTGTATTCCTGTTTTCTTTATTGCTGATCTAAAATTGTATTATTTTAAATATTTCCTTTTACACTAAATATGATTTTAAAATGGCAACCCTCTGCAGCCACATGAGAAATGCAACCTAACAAGGCACTGCACATCCAGCACACTAAACTGTGTATTACAGCAACATTGCCTAGGGAACCTACATACAAATTGGTGAAAATTCATAATTACATTATTATGTTTGGTCTCGACTTGCTGCCAACCACCTTCTAACATAGCCAGTTATGAAGCTCATTAGAAACAGATTAGGAAAATGATTAGTGCATTCAATCTGTAAACCAGTGCTGGGCTTAGTTGCCAGAATGTTTTATATGCTTTATGGTGATTTAACTAACCTTTCCCTTTTTGAGTGAATTAATTGTCAGCTTGTATGGTGTGCATAAGGATCAAATTAAAAATTCCCTTTCATCAGAGCATGAGCAGAGCCGGAGGACAGAAAATCCAGAGTTATCAAAGACGGTTTATGACCTTCGTTTCAGCAAAGTTTTAGGTTCCTGTCATAAGGAAAGCATGACTGTGTTCCTTCACTACGACGGCCTTTTTGCTGCTCAGTTAGTGAGCATCAAAGGACACGCAGGGAGAAGATAGAGGGAGAGAGAGAGGGATGAAGTTCATTCCAATAACTTCTCACTTCAACTACAACAGCCATGCCCGTTCCCAATATGTTCTCCTCAAACAGTAAAAGCAGAAATTGTAGAGGAAGATTTTGAACTTTATCTGCAGATTGAGTTTTCTCATAAGAGATTAAAGCCTTTGGAAATATGACAGGTTTGCAAAGGTGGCCAAGAGGCGCAAACACGCAGCAGGCAGCAAACACACGAATGATGTAAACTCCAAAACATGCAAATACAAAAAACAGAAAAGTGCAGCAAATCCTCCCCCAAAAATGCTGCAATTGTTAGCAAAATGTTGCAATCATAGTTAATAGGAGAAAAGAGCAAAATTATGCAATTAATAAAAACAACACCAAGTACAAAATGCTGCAAAGCTCATGCTACGAGAGGTGCTCCAGACCACTAGAGGGAGTAGATTGACAAGTTAAGTCTACGTCTGTGGTAAACGATTTAATGGGATGTCCAGAAAAAAAGATGGAGAAAGGAAGAAAGTAAAAGTGTGTTATAGATCATGCCTATTATGCATATTTACGAAGGTAATACTGCTGACTCTATGCTGCCTCTACTGGCCCAGAGGACTTCAGTTTTATCAAACAAGTTTTTAACATTTGTTGCTGTTTGAGTCGGGTTTTTTTCCTTTTGCTGCACGTTTTGCTGTCTGTTGGCCACCGTGCTCTTCACACTTGAAATACCAGATTAAAAATAAAATTGTCTCAAAAACGTGATGTGACAATAAAATGAGTAATTACTAGCTGCAGTCTTCGGAAAAAAACCCCAGACAACTTTAAAATATGTTGCATGGTCGCGTCCAGTCCAATCTTTACAGAGTTTTAAATTAGGTGCAACTACAAACAGCAAACATCCTTATTCTACTGTCCAATCAGGTCTAACGTTGCGTCCACTGACAATGGAACGCAAATGTACTGATATAGTTGCCCAGAAATCTGGCAGAGAGGCTTATATGTCAGGCAACAAGTGAATGTTTTCTCCTTGAAGCTGCTGTGCTGCAAGGGAAGAAAATGTGCAAGTGCAGCAAGTGTAAGGATTGGAGTGACTTTGACGAGGGTCAAAACATTCTGGTCACAGCGTGACAGCGCAGGATGTCTGCAGTGGTCAGGAGAAAGTGCCTCATAACAGTATTTATACGCTTTGAACTTATTCTTATTGTCACGCCCCAGCAACAAACTTTAATGTTTTTTATTGGGTTTTTATGTGTCAGACCAAACCAAAATAGTGCATAATAACATGGTTTATTTGCTTTTTGTGTAACAAAATCTAACCGATGTACTCAGCACTTCGTACTTTTTTACTCTTAACTAAAATATTTTGATACCCATTGTCTTCAAAAGTCACCTATCTAATAAATGCAGAGAATGTGTAGGGAGGTTTTTTTGGTTAATTAGGATTGTTGCGCAAAATGCATCAGCTCAGGTGGAATGCCATTTTTTTGCGTACGTTAGCGAATGTGTGCTCTTTCAATTTCTGGCCTAATACGCACGAAGTTGGGTCTTTATGAAAATCAATATCTACTCCGCGTCGTTTAAAAAAGTAATATCATCCACACAGGATATGTTCAGTAAAGTTTTCCTCTGAATGAACCCACACACATCCCTCCCTGGATGTTGTTTTATACATGATAAACCCAGAGAGGACAGTGTAGTGCAAGACTAAAATCTATATCTGCCAATAAGATTCCTTCAGAACAACAACAACTTCCTGTTTGGAATCAAACATGGCGACAGGAGGTTCATTTGGGAAGACAGAAACTTAGCTTGAACTTCTTTTAGAGAGAATATTAGAACATGAAGTTAATAAAACACAATGTGATGATGCTTAGGAGTCATGTAGATATATTGGTGCATTAAAATGTGGAAGAGCATGAATACTTCTACCAGGAATCAGTGATACATACAGAAAGCTCTTTTCAGATTCCACTACAATGGTGGTGTGAGAACAAGAGTTTTCTCACCACATTAGTGTGCCAAGCCTAAAGCAGTTGAGCAACATGAGCTAAAGAAATTATCTTGTTGAATAAATGATGATATAAAAAAATAAGTAAACAACTGTTACATCCTGGAACAAAACTGTGTTTCACTTGAGACAACTTATTATTTAATTATTAGAGAAAACAAAATCACCACAAATAAAGCTTCTTCCCAAAAAAAAGCAGCAAAGACTTGCTAAAGATGTCATTAGCTAAATTTAAAGGACATATGCTCTGAGATGATGCACACATGCTAATAAGACTTCCACAGATTACTCCACTGATTACTTTTTTTGTCTCCATCTGCCATACACACAAAAATGCTAAGGACTGTCACAGTTTCATAGTAGTTACCATTTGGCTAAATAGCTTGGGTAAATAAAGGCTGATGAGCACAAACCGACTGTCATTCTATGTTTGTAATAAGAGTTAAAACACATGGGAAAAAAGAAAGAAATGCAGAACAGAACCCCAAAACAGTTGAGAGTTATTTAAATTACTCTTGGTAGACATCAATAATCATGCAGTTTCATCACCGACTGTGGGGAATGAAATGATAGTGGATGCGCTAATGGAAATTCAAAGAAGGGCTCGAGAAATTTCAAAGATGAAGAACCACGTATCTTCTCAGACAATTCCAGAGTGGGTGGATTAGAGCGCTGTAATGTTCCCCAGAGGGCGAAAGCGAAACACTCAAAGAGAATCTGGACGTGCCGTAAAAAATGCATTCTGTGATGTAAACAAATGATCAAAAAGCAGCGCGGAGAGTTAACCGGAGGGAGGGTGTGGATGAGGAGGGTGAAGGGGGAGCTTTGATGCTGCAGCGCAGGCTGGCGGGTGGGAGGGTCTGTGACCTTAAATGCAGGGGGTTTCCAGCTGTGGTGGGTGTGGTGCGCTGGTTTGGGGGATGGGGTCAGGTGTATACAGGCCTTCCCCATTATCCCTCTCCCATATGTCACTGTCAGCTTTGCACACCTTTTTTTAGTAAGAAGAAAAAAATAAGTTTTATCTAGATCTGTGAACATGTGGATTTAGGTTAAGACTTTGACTAGGCCATTCTACATATCCTTGGATCTAAATTATTCATTGGCTGTAGTTGAGCAAAAGCTGGCATTTCTGGGGTCTGTTAGTGGTTTTTGGCAGCAGCATTGTGCTTCTCACACAGAATATGGTTCTCTACAGCCTTAACACCCAGAATACACAGCCTTGTGTTAGTTGGTAAAAGAAGTGAGACAATGGTGAAAATGGACAAAGTTCACCCAAATGTTAATAAATTTGCATTTTTAGTTAGCTAATTCTTAAGATTTTTCACTAGCTGGCAGCCTGAATCACCTCTAGTCACAGAACACAATGAAAATGTCTGCCACAACTCAAACTTTCGCCTAACAGAAAAATCCAATAAAAAAGTACTCCTTAGATTAGAAAATACAAGATTAAATGGACTTGCTCAGTTGACTCCACTTCCGGTACCGTTTCCCTCCAAACAAACAAATTTGTTGTAATAGTTCTGTTACAGCAAAACCTAGCACTTGTGAATAGCTGATTTAAAGCAAACTGTGAGGATTTGGATTTTGTGTGTGTTTTTTCAATGAATTGAGTCTCTGTCCCCAGCTGTCTCCTGTTTACCTTGATTACTCCCTTGTGTATTTAATCCCACCTGTGTCCCCTGCTCCCTGTTGGATCCTTGTCGTGGTTTGTCAGGTCTCGTCACCTTGTTCTCATCCTGTTGTGTATCGTACCAGTTGCTACCAGTCTCTGCAGGTTTATTACTCATTGCCTTATTGCTCACCTGTGCTTCCTGGATGTCTGTATACTTCTGTGACTTATTAAACCATCACTTTCACTACTACCTGGGTCCAGCTGCGTCCATCCTCACCACAGTCTACCCATTTCATGACACAAGCTTAATTTTTTTATTAAGACAGAACTTACCCATGATAGACACAAAACTCACTAGTTAGCTAGCTAACCTTTTAGTTACTGAGCACAGAGATGTTGGCAACTAGTTAGCAGCCTGAATCACATCTAGTCACAGAGCACAATGAATAGATTTATGCGCCATTCAAACTTTCCCTGACAGAAAAGACCAGTGAAAAAAACTTAATAGAATATGCTACATTAACAATGCTACAACTAAATTTAAGAGCTTGTGAATTTAAGACAGCCTTAATTTTAGATTAATATAAATTTAAATTCACCCATGATAGACGCAAAAAAGCTTTCTATGCAGCTAGCTAACTCAGACATGTGATGTGAACATGGTTTTTTATGACTTTAATAAAGTCTTAATTCAAGATATGAATAGAGACCATTTTAATTCTTTTTAAGAATACACAGACACCCTGGCTGAGTTTCCTGGTGTACATGATGCTATTTGTGTTATTTTACAATTTTCAGGAGCATCTTGTTCTTTCATCAAACAAAATACCAATGAAAAGTCAAATTATGTACTTTTAACAATGTGGAAAAGATTCCTGGAGTATAAGAGCTTTTGAAAGGTAATGTACTTATGAACAGACGTCCTACAAGTCTTAGCAAACGTAATGTTTGCGGGTATGAAGATATAAGGGCCACCGGAACCTAGGTATAAAACTTTTCCAGAGCTTATTAGATTCCAGGAGGTTTGGTGGATGTAAACCTTCCAGTCGCCATTTGAGAACCACCTGCAGGAGCAAAGCTCCCAGAACACACACTGCGTCCATGCACACGCTCTGCTCCAAACACACACATGCTGTGGCCTCCTCCAGGCGCCGTTCTCCATCCTGTCAATCTGTGGGCTCCCCCACTTCCTCCTGCCTGCAGGACTGCACAGGAATTTGAACTCTTGTGGGAAACAACCAAGAGAGGACACTCACAGCACCACAGCACACCAAGAAAAACACATTTCCCAACATAAACAGCCTGTGGCTCATTTTTAAAAAGCTCACATAAAACTCTTGAGTCACCAGTAGAAACACAAGCCTTTTATGTTATGCTGTCAAATGAATTATCTATAGAGTGCTCAGAGATAAACCTCTTATTTGACAAATAGGCAAACAAGACTATGGTAGTTTGAGCTATAAATCAGGAAAGGTATGGACGCCAGCAGCACAATGGTGAAAAAAAGGATCTGTAGCACATCAGCTGTTCCTCTCTATTATCATTGAGCTGTTTGTGTCGATGAAATATAGGGTTATCACAGCAGCGGAAACCAAAAGGGTCGAGTCCTCTGGGCGTCTTCGATGGGAAGGGCGTTTAATCCGACTGTATGCACCTCAGGTAGAGCTACGGGTCAAGGACAGTGCGGGCTCTGCAGTCCGACAGCCACGTTGTAAACAGAGCGGCCATTTACCTGCCAATCACTGGCTCTCCGCTTCAGGACCGGACACGGATCCGCAATATCCACCGTCAGCAGGCAAACAAGACGCGAGCGCATGTGTGTTTGTGTGAAGATTTTTGCATCCAGAGTGCTTTTGACCTCCAGGGTGAGACAATTTGGAGTTCCTTTGAGCAGATATGGTGCAAGAGACCTCGGCCGGCCCCCCGTCCTCCTTCATCACACCACCGGTTAGTCTTAATCAGAACCGACATATTGTCTGTCTGACGGTTCATTCGGCGGCCACGTCGGCATCAAAGTTTATGTCACTGCTTGAAATTGCTTTTCTGAGCTTAGGGGAGGAAGGACACAATAAGGGTTTCCAGTCAGTAACGGTGCAGCTGCGGGCCGCCCTGCCGGCCGGCCCAAGGCTTTGGGCACCGAGCTATGATAGTCATAATCCCAAAAAAAAAGAACACTGCTCGTGCGAAGGCGCTGTCATTAAATTTAGTAATGTCTCTGTGTTAAATTAAAGTCAGATGGAACTCTCTGAATCTCCCTCTGCTTGCTTGCCAATTTCTCTTGTCTCCCAATGATTGGTTGATGGGATTCATTTAAATCTCCAAATGAGGTCTGTGATTTTATCACTTCAGAGAGAGACAAGTGAAAATGACTGATATACAGGGAATGAGAAAAGCCACCGAGATGTTCTCGCAAGAAAGAAAGAAAGACAGAGAAAAAACAAAAAAAACCGCCTTGATCAAAGCTGGAGCTTTTAAATCATTAGGTGAGTGGCTGGCAGCATGTTTGGTATCATTTGCATTTTTATTTTTTTATTTAAATACCAAAAACAGAGAAAAGTAATAATTTCATTCCTGCAAATGTGGGTCATTTGTAAGGCTCCTATGTGACAAAGCTTTCCAGTCTCCAATAAGCTGAGGATGGTAGACTAATGGTGTAAGGTAGTCAAAATGTTATTTTAGAACCTGCTTTTTTTATTATTATGCTGAGGCTTACTGTAGAGCAGAGAATGGCAAAATATGCAAAGTTGGTTTTCCCAAAATTACCAAGCCTGGGTGTATGACAAATGTTTCTGGTTCATTTTAAAGAGCAAAAGAAAAAAAAAGTTCCAGTATAGACATTTTCTTTAGCAATTTTGAGCTGAGGATAACTGAAAAATGGTAATGGAACTTATTATCCCTGAAATGAAATGTTCCTTACAATTAAGATATTGCAACAAAGTTAAGAAGTTTCAAGTACCCTCCATCACCAGAAACAATATGCAGTCATTTCTGTGATTTAGTGGGTCTAAAAAAATCCAATTGAGATTGCACATGGATATAATAGATTGAGACACCATTACCATGGGGAGATATAAGGACGCAGAGTTCCATTCCCCTACAGCTCCAGTACGGTTTTCATCTCAATGTGATTGCTCAATTGCATGTTTATCATCCATGACATTGGCGAAATGTTTCTTTCTCAGAGTCACCTCATAAAACCCTCATTTACAAAAGTTTAGCTGAGATTAGTCCATTAGCCAAATTACCTAGCCAAGCAGTTGATTTCCAAACGCAGCGTCTTCAATCTGCCACACAGCATGGGACCTCGCTCTGGGAAGACACGACAGCAAAGCAAAACTAAGAGACGGAAGAAGCGGAGCCCGGAGTACAGGGGGGGTGGAAAACACTTGTCCCGGGGGAGCGATCTCTAATCTCCACATCGGCGTGTAGTCACCCAACCTTTACCTTTTGTTCGAGTTCAACCTCAAGGAGTAAGAAACGCGTGTCGCTTATAATGTCAGCAACCTTCATAAAAGCCAGACCAGCGCTGTCCGTAATCCAAGAGCTCCTTACACTTAATTGAAGGGATGAGGGGGGAGTTTGTTCCCGGTGTCCTTCACCATAAGGGTAAATATCAGAATGACACGGGATGTATGCGGCGCCAGGACCCGTTACCTTTCTTCTTAAGAGTTTAATTCTTGAGCACGCAGATGGAAGACATTTACTGCTAGAAAGTCATCCTCAACAACTCTAGTCAAGAAGTCTTAGTTTGGTTCTGGCGAAAGAATTTTCCCCCCTTAACAATTTCTTCTGTTTTTGCTAGTCGTTTCAGAACATCAAGCTGTGTGTAACATCAGACAAAGATTTTCTAAGTCAGCATCGGGCCGGGGGGCGTGGCCAATGACCGGGGCCAATGACCAGGCCCCTCACGTGTATCACCTGCGCTGTTGGAAACTGTTGAGCAAGAGGGAGGGATGGGTGCAGTTTGGGGGTTGCATTTCTCATTTCATTTTTACCCAGGAAGCACATTGGCTAAACCGTGAGTCAAACAGTGACTGGGACTGATTACTATATATTCCATTGAGGGACAGTAACTTTAGCATTACATACACCTTTCAAAACAGGCGAGGACGCACTTGCTCCGTCTATAATCAGACATTAAAGTGACTTGAAACCATTCCCCTCTCCCTGGCACGTTCAGACCAGGGCCCCCATGGGCACCCATCCGGGCCCAGACCGGCACACCCTGTAGCTCCGCGCCTGAGTATCCTATCACATCGTTTAGTTTCCTTTTCTTTAAGGAAAAATTTACTCCCAGTGCGCCAAAAGGATGCTAAGAGATTGCTTGCTGTGGTTGGCGTCAGATTTACGGACCTACCGGAAACACGAAACAAACGTTCTGACTTGGAACTTTTGTATGTAGAAGAAAACTAAAATTGCTGTCTATTCTTATGAAATTAATGAATTGAAAATTAAGGAATTGAAGCCCCAGCCAAAAGCAGAATGTTGTTTTTAAATGATTGTTTATTTTCTAAGGGGGAAAAAAGCTATCCAAACAAATCTATATCTATGTAAAAAAAGAAAAGCAAATTAACATTTTGGAAGATGTGGATGGGTCATAGTGCAATCATTTGGCGCTTCTATGCGGCTTCAGGAGCTGACTGATGGAACCATTCATTCTTGTTGCAGACTTTTAAGCTTAAATACACTTTAGTTATACTGCAGAACAAAAAACTGAGGCACATTAACAAATCTGCCTCTAAATAGCACAAACAAAACATCCAAATTAAGGTTTTGGAGTCCAAATGACAAACTGTGACATAACCCTAAACAGGCTGTGCATGATGAAACCCTCCAATTTCAAATCTGTTGTTAGATTTAGGGAAATTTTTTTCATAGGGTCAGGCGGTTGTGATTTCAAATTTTTGTCCTTTAATACATGGAATCTTTTTTTTTTTATTTATTCAGGTTGTCATTATTTCATATTAAAATATGTGTGATCATCTGAAACATGCAAAAAGAGAACAAAATCTGTGAGGAACCAAACACTTTTTTGTTATTAGCATCGTAGTTGGGAGCTCATAAAGAATACTTTAAGAGCTTTGATCCGAAGGTGGTTGCCTAGAGTCACTTTCCTTTTCAGTTACCGTAAAAACTCACCGCTGTACGTCCTTCTACTTCTTCCTTATCACTGTGTCTGTGGTAACAGATTAAAACACTTCAAGTTGGAAAGACAATTAGTCAATTTTTCTCCACCGTTTCTTTGTTGCTGCTCTGAGTTTTAGGAAAGGGTCTGGCGTCTAAACTAAGGTTTGACCCCCTATTTAAAGAGGTTAATGTGGTGGATTGCTATGGGCAGAGAAACAGGGAGAAGCCAATATCAGCTCCATACAGTTGGCTCCAGGGAGAATTTGGATCCTTTTCATCTGTCACTCTCAAGGTGTCATTCTCCACCCCAGGTTGTTATCGCGCGCAGGCTCTGACAGCTTCAAGCCGCTTGCTCATGAAAAAAAAAAGAAAAAATACCAAAAAAAACATAAGAGAAAGGAAGCGCCGCGAAAGCTTAACGATGAATGCATGTGGAGGGAGACAAAAATGACATATCGTTTCTGAACAGACGTGGATTGATGCTGCTCTTTTGACATCTTTCTAATAAACAGGGAAAGCCAGAGAATAATGTTCAGCTTGTGTTATTCACAGGGAATTCTTGGATTACTTTGTAAATTCCTGTTGATCCCATTGTAATACCCGTAAGGGGATGCTGTCCTGCCTTTGTGTCCAATGTAAACCATTTGTGGTGCAACCCAGATTTCCAGATGTCAAAATGTCCTTAGGAGCATCTATTTAATTCAACTCAAATTTTTGCTGAGTTGTATTGTTGCCAGAGCTAACAACTTGCTCCTATTCATTGAAAACTTGCTGTTCTGACCGATGTCCTAGTGCAAACCTGTGCAGAATTATTGCATATATAAACCTTGAACCGTGTTAATTCAGATTAATTTTGTTTTCAAACTAACCTCGCTATCATTAGAAAAAGCTTCTAATGAAAAAGCTTCTAATGATCATAAGAAAAAGCTGAAAAAGCTTATAACTAGATAAAATAAGCCAATAGGCTTATTTTATCTAGTTACTCAAGAAAAAGCTTATAACTAGATAAAATAAGCCTATTGGCTTCTTTTATCTAGTTATAAGCTTTTTCTTATAACTAGATAAAATAAGCCTATTGGCTTCTTTTATCTAGTTATAAGCTTTTTCTTGAGTAAGTTCATGCAGGATCAGCTTTTTCAGCTTTGCATCATGTTATAATTTTATTTCCTCATCAAAAACATACCTGGAGTGTTGCCTTAAGTCTTTAGAAACTATTTAGCAACCATTCAGCAGTGCAAAACATCTGGGTGAAGCTAGTGCCATCTTAAAGATGCAGCTCCTCTTAACAGCTGCAGCTTCTGCCAATCAGCTCCTTCAGACTAACCAGCAGCAATTAGCAAACACCTGGTGGAGCTGCACATCTGCTGAGCTCATTATAGCAGCTACTGCTCAATAAAACACTGGTAAAAACATTGTTAAAATGTTAATATAGAAGCCATGTTGTGATGACTTAGTGGAGGAGAAGAGTCAGAAAGAGCAGGCGTTTTTAAAGAGATCTTAGCCAAAACATAATTCACACCATATCTCTAAACCAGTCTTTCTCAAACTGCGGTCCCTGGACCATTGGTGGTCCACGGGCAGCCCCTAGTGGTCACAAGGTACTACATGTAAATGACCATTTATTTGACGCTACAGTTAGCTTACCACAGGATTGTGTTAAAAATAATGATGGAAAACTGGCTTAAAACCAGGTTACGAAAAACAAAAGTTGTGGATAGCTGTGGAAAGAAAACAACTCCAGGAATATTATGTGATCAGGGGAAGGTAAGTCACAGCTGCTGAGTGTTAATGTGTCGTTTACTGGATTCTTTTGAACGGTGAGCGGTAGGAATCGCTCCGGTTAGTCAGAACTGTTATTTGTTTTTTATGTCTTTGCTTGGTAATGAATGATGCAGAAAATTATTTTTTGTTTCTGTTAAAGCACCTTAAGTAAATTTTTCTTTAATTGTGCTTCTATATCCCAAATAGCCCTAAATTCTATTATAACACTTGGTAATAGAGAACTTTTTTTTTTATTTCCATGGGTTTATTTTGGGTTTATTTATTTCCAGAAAATTATTTTTTGTTTCTGTTAAAGCACCTTAAGTAAATTTTTCTTTAATTGTGCTTCTAAATCCCAAATAGCCCTAAATTCTATAATAACACTTGGTAATAGAGAACCTTTTTTTTATTTCCATGGGTTTGACATCATTGGAAACTTAGACTCCACATTTTCACAATCTGTAAATAACTCAAAATGCCAATACCAAACGTGTTTATGGCTTTGTCGTGGCCAGTCACATTTACCAAACAGCACCACCCTTCTAGGTCTTACATGGTGAGAAATGCTAAAACACACACTCACACACACAAACATAAAAGTAGCATACAAAAACACCACAGCAGTGTGTAGCAATAACCTAAATAACCCCCACTGTCACAGGGATGAACATAAAAAACATTTGCTCTCTATCTTTAATGTTTGATGGCACCCCACCAGACATGGCATCCTCACAAACCCTTTGAGCCAAGATCGGAGCAGACGTTAACAAGCAGTAATCTGTGTTTTGTGTTGCCAATTTTTCTTTAATAAAAGGCTCCAAATAAATAGATTTAAATGTCAGACTGTAAGCCGAGCCCTTTAATATGTGAATTTACAAATGATTTGAATTCTTGAGACTCTCCACTTTGAAGCTGTTGTCACAGTGTTTCCTATTTATGTTATGTATCTTATGGTGTGTCTTTTTAGTGTGTTGGGATATGACTGGGTAACGCAATTTCTTATGATGGCGCCATCTCATTTTCTTGATTTTTTTACAGTAGCTGACCATTTGGAAATGAAATTTCAACAATCTTGAGTTTCTCTAATTGGTCAAATAATTTCTTTGAAGCTTTGAAATGGAAAGTGATGCTGTAGGTTTCACTGTTAGCATAGTGTGATGTGAGATTAGTGACGCTAGAATTGTTCTCTGCTACAACATGTGAGTCATAGCGTTTTTGCAGCTGTGCTGAATATTTTAGGTATTCATGACATTCTGAGAGCTGCGGTGGAATGTGGTGATAGATTCAGACTCTAGAACCCTTTCATTTGTGCCGATCACACTGTCAATACTACAGTGTTTTAATGTATAGGAAGGCGATGTAATGCTTTCCTATGGCATGTCTTCCAACAATTATTAAAACAAAAGATTGACACAATATAAGGAGAACCTTTCATAACAAATATTGCATTAAATCCTGAAGTGTATCATTCATCTCTGTTATTTGGTAATGCTGTTTTTAAAGGATAGTTAGCATGCTAAGGTTTGGGTAAACAGTAGACCATAGGGTAGCTCAGAGACTCAAAAGTCCATTTACTAGACATTCCACTTCAAACACCCATTCTTGTATGTGTTGCTAAATGGCAGTGAAGACATATTGCCACATACCATGCCACCTTGCTGCTTGCACCAACTCAGTCCTGAATATTCAGAGACAAATAAAGACAGTTACAAAGTCGGCCTTCTATCACCTTTAGAAGATCTCTAGGATTAAAGGACTAATGTCCCAGCAAGAGCTAGAGAAACTCATCCATACAAAGCCCTTGACTCTTGGGGGAAAAAATGATACTTGTGTTTTTTATGGCACCATGTTCTTTTAATTCATGAAGTTGCAATGGGATTTCTGTTTTACGATCCTGCTAAAAAGTGACACTTGATTAGCAGTGACTATAATCATGGACAATGTCAAGTACAACATGTTCAAGACTTTTCAAAATAGATTAACTAATAAAATTAGTGACCTGTAGAATTTCACTTTGTGAAAAGTTTCACTTTGAGAAACTCTACAGGTTTTGTGCTTTTCTGCCATTCAGTGACAGCTATTTTTGTAAAAACTCACAAAATGCTGTGACAATTTTAACAACCAGGCTGCTTTTTCCAGCCTAACATAATCAAAAAAGAGACCAGTTTCGACCGATCAGGCAACACTGAGTGCAGCACATTACACAACATGCCACCATGCTGATTGCCCTAAAACACATTGCTCTCTCAGACATTATCTTACATTCAGTCAGAAATATTTCACTGTTTTTGCTGACCATAACTTTAAATAATGAACCTAATTTTTCTTAATATATATAGTGGAAGAACGTAGTTCTAAATAAATCATGAGCAAGTTGTTATTGTTAGGATTTTGTGTTTTTCAGCCAACGTAGATCATTGTAAAGTTGGGAAATTAGATGCAACCTAAAATAGAAAACAGATATAAGCTAAATACAAGTATTGTGGACACTGTGCATAAGAATCGTATTGAAAATTCTTTTAACTTTTAACACTTGTAGCTTGTATGTAAATAACTAATCAGATTATAGTCTCTATGTCACAAATCCTCTTATACAAGGTTTATTTTTAGAAGCACGTATTTAGCAACAAAGCAAAAGAAGAACTCACTTACCCCAAAAACACTACAGTTTTTTATTGTGATGTGATCAACATTCTCCCTGAGTTCTCTTGCTCTCTCTGTGTTTGTGTTTCACACCAAGGTAACAAAATGAACGTTAAAATAATACCTGCAATTATCAATGTACAGTATGATGTTGTTTTAGAAGGAGCAATGTGATAAAGTTGCTTTTGTGTTAAATGAAGCAATCAGATCATGTTATGTTTACGACTGAAATTCTTGCTAGTAGAACTGTGGTTCAGTTGTCCTTTCGGTTACTTTGTTGATCTGAAGCTGCAAACCCAGGGAAGTGCTGGCTTCCCTTTAGAGGGTGTCTGTATGATTTCAACAGGCCTTATCTTAAATGATGTTAATGCTGTGTGGGTGAAGAATAGCCTTTTGACACCCTCCTTACTTTCATTTGGCATGTATAGCGAGGCTATTTCTTATTAACCACTGTTCCGACATCAGAGGGACTTTTTCTCCAAAGACTTCCTCCTTTGCCCTCCCTGACACTTCAATTCATTCCTCACATCTCTCTCTAGAAGAAAAATAGAAACAGTGATGTGAGAAATCCCCAGACACTCTGAGATTGTAATAATCTCTTTTTCACATTCTTCGATTCCTAACGCCTTTTCCCCATAAAACAAATTTATGATAATCCATTGATGTTTTTCAAATCCACATGAGGGCAGCCAAACATGATTTTTTTCCCCCTTCCCCATACTGTGTATGTGTGCTTGGAAGCAAAACAGCATTGTACTCTGTCATAATTACTTCAAGCGTGCTTTCATTCACATACTTTAGCAGTCCTTTGGATTTTGGATTACCATACCACTGCAGAGATTTCAAAGTTCCCATAATTCAAAAATCCTCGGATCCAGCGCATGAATTCCTTAAAGCGCAAGATGAACACATGCTAATCTGCTTTGATATTCGAGGGGTCTATGTACATATGCATGGCTCACACAACAGGCCATAGTTATACAGTCAGAAGTTGGCAGACTGATGGAAATCAACTTGTGTGAATTGTCAGTTAATAATAATGTTGTTTTATGTTGATTAAACTGATCGGGACTAAGGTCTCTGCCTTGTTCTCTGATAGTCCTAGAAAACTAGTGAACAAACAGCATCAAAAACACCAAGCAGCAACACATCAGAGAAGTTTAAAGCATTATTTAGAGCAAATATTGGCCATTTCACAAAGCTCTGTTCAACCCATCATATTACAATGGAAAGGAAATGAAAGTACAGCTACAAACTCACAAAACAGAAAAAGAAACATTACATTACAGTGCCAGACTAAAGTGGACGTTTCTGGATGTTTGTTCCAGATTTGCAGTGCTTGTAGAAGCTGAATGCTGCTTTTCCATGTTTGGTTCTGGTTCTGGGGATGCAGAGCAGAACCAGAAGACCTGAGAGGCTCTGGACAGTTGATACAACAACAGCAGATCTTTAGTGTGTTGTGGTGCTAAACCTTTCACTGATTTATAAACTAAGAATATTTTCAAGTCTATTCTCTACATGGAGTCAGTGGAAGGACTTTAGAACTGGGGTGATGTGCTCTACCTTCTTGGTTTTAGTGAGAACGCAGGCAGCTGCGTTCTGGATCAGCTGCAGATGTCTACGTTTTTAGACAGACCTATAAAGACATTGTTGAACTAAAGATAAACACATGGTTGAGTTTCTCTAGATCTTGATGGCATCAGTCTTTTAACCATGGAAATGTTCTTCAGGTGATAGAAATCCAGCTTTATAATCGTCTTTACGTTTCTCTGAAAGTTCAGATGTGATTCCATCACCACAAATAGGTGAAGGTGTATGAAAACATCTGATGCCAACTATAGAAGGAAATATGTTAGAACCTGCAAACCACTGCCACTTATGTAAAGTGGCACTTATGGAAATGTGGCAGTGGTTTGGATACCATCAGCACATCAGCTCAAAGGAACAAAGGAAGGGAACAATATATCAAATTCTATCCATGCTTTACTCAAAACCAGGATGGAGTCACTCTCCATTCAATCTGACTCAGCGTATACAAAATGTGCAAAGAAAGTTTTGAAAAAAAAAAACTCAGTCTGACTGTTAAGCTTCTACAGATGTACCTTGAAAAACTCCAACTCTGCTTGCATCAGGTTACTCTACATTTTAGATCTGCTGGCAAAATAAACTTCTTTATTTATACACTTTATCTTTATTTATACTTCTTATACATTACTTTACACTTGTCTTTTATGTAGAATCCCAATAAAACACAACATTAAAGTTCCCAATGTTAACATGCTAAAATGCAACAAACAGGTGGGGTTTGAATACTTTTGGAAAGCTCCGTGTTCCCCAATATATCAGCCTTGTGCTCATATCACAATCCTTGTTCAGATGCTACTATATATGAGCACAATATTACTAATACAGGGAGTATATGTATCCGTCTTTTCCCCGGGTTTAGCCGGAGGATCAGGCTGCAGGTAGCAACACTCCGTTTGCCTTTTCTGTACAGCGGAGCTGCAGACCCCAGTAATAGGTTTCTTGTGAGCGGCCCTGCTGCTGCCGTCCCTCAAAGGTAATGTGTCACAGTCCAGCCCCCCCCTGGCTGCGTGGTCCGGTCTGTCTCCCCACCACCCTGTGCCACTCCATCAAGCTGTCCCTCCGCACCGACCTGCCTCCAGGGGAGACGTCCACCCAGGAGACTCCACACAGTCCTTAGCTAACACCAGATAGAGATACAGGACTGCAGTGGCATTCAGGTATGTGTCCCTTAGAGAAATGAGAGAAAAATACCAGGCAGATTCTCTGATGTCTGCAGCTAGAATATGTATGATAAAGGATTCCACTTTCTGCAAGTTAATTCATCTTTTCCAAGGCAAGCAGTTTGGCTTTACTGTATCACAGCTCTTCACGCTCAACACATTTTATCTCGCTTGTGTTTTGTCTTTGCTCGTGTTTCCCCTCGCCGGAAGGCCTCCGTGTGTCTGAACGCTGTAATTAATCACTCTGATCTGGAGCCACTGACATTTGGAAGTTCACTCACACCCCTTGTATATTCTGACATTGATAAACTATCACTTTTAGATGCTTAAATACACGAGAATATGTCATGTCCTCATTATGTCACCACACTGATTACGCTGCATGTTGAGGTTTTGACAGTCCGGGTCTCCCACTGAGCTGCAGATGTAATTTAAACGACGCACACTTTGGCCGCAATAAAAACCAGCTTAGCTTCACTATGAAAATGGGAATTCATATTATTAATAGTTCATGGAATTTTACAGTAATAAATATTGAATTAAAAAGAAAATTACACATTTTAAAAATGAATACAATCCTTTGAATGTTTAATACAAGCACTGCACAGTGGGTGATTTCATTTACAGCCTGAAGTACCGAAATCATCGACATTATTCCATCTGCACCTGCTTTGTGATATTGATCATCTCCTTCAGATTCAAAAATACCTTATTGACCCCACAGGGAAGTTAAATGGTAATGAAGTTAATTCAAAATTCTTCAAAGAGTTATTTTAGATGGTGATGGCAAAGGGCAGGAAGGATCTCCTGTAGTGGTCTGTATTACAGCAAAATTGAAGAAGCTTCTGACTCGAGATACTTTGTTTCTCTAAGATACTCTTAAGGAGAAAATGGTCAGGGTTGTCCATCATTTTCTTCATTTTATGAAGAATCCCTCTTTGCATCATCATCATCTCCAAATTCTACAGTCGTCCCCAAACAGAACCAGAGCAGAACTAGTAAAGAACCAGAGCAGAATCAGCACCAACCTTCTTTATCAGACTGTTGGGCCTTTTTAGTTACAATAATCAGCATGTCACAATACATTTTTGCTGAACAATAAATCATCCCGGAAATTATTGAAAGAAACGATAATATTGTTGTTTTGACACCATTTTCAAGTAATGTAATGGGAA
>CAEGAF010142285.1:0-14014 GCA_903067075.1 Micropoecilia bifurca | reverse complement strand
AACAGGTCATGATGCTGGGCTACTGATTATCCTTCTGTCTGGACACAGGATCAATAGAACCAGTTTAAAAGCTAAAATGAATGGTTATATGCTGGGATTCACTCCATGCCATAATGTACAGAATTTAGGTCTCATGGCATCTCAAGGTGTCAACATTGCAGCCAGTGGGCTGAAGGAAATACAGCTGTAACAATGCAAGAGCTACCCAGCTTTGATCACTTCGCAAAAGAATTCATCAACACAAAAACTCCAAAGCACACAAACAAGCAATTGCGCATGTGTGTGTGTATATATATATATATATATATACATACATATACTTTTGTCATAGTACCCCCAAGAATTTAAAACTACTTTCACCCCTGGTTATAAGTACATCTGTGGGCAAGGGGGGAACATATGCAGGACTCTTTCGGTATTTAAACTTTTTTAAGGGCACATTTGGAGACAAAGCAATAATTTATTTTAGCACAGTGACCAGCATTATGTGAATATTGAAAGGTCCCCATATAATACTTTTGGTATGGTCATTAGTCAGGCATTAGAAAAGGCACTAGAATCAAACATTTTCCATTTCAAACATCTTACTGCTACAACTAAAAGTTTGTGCAATCATATCTAGTTCCCAGGAAATAATAATAAAAAAAAAATAGGAAGAATAACATCATTATTTCTCCATTTAAAAAGAATCACCACAAGAGCAAACTACTGAAATATCTAGCTTCTTGTTGTATACTGGTGCATTAGGCAAAAATAAAATGAAGTACTGAGTGTTAAAAAAATTTATGAACTCGACGGTCTTTGAAGTCAGAATATTTCCAGCATGTATGAAAAACTCTTCTTCTTTGGCACAATTATTTAAAGGTGTTTTCCAGGCACATCATGCCATTTTATAGCACAACCAAACAAAAATGTGAATTTCAGACTTTAATAAATGTTACTTTTTAAATCCTGCTCTTTCTGAAACTCTGCCTTCAGGAAGCCATCACAGCATGGTTCCTCTAGTAGCCCTTTTAAAAACGTTTCCAGTGCTGCGCTTAGCTCGTCTAATGAGCTCAGCTTCATCACCGGGTGTTTCCTAATTGTTGCTGGCTAGTCTGAAGGAGCTGAGTGGCAGAGGGCTGCTCTGGCGGAAGCTCAGAAGCTTGAAAACTGCAGCTCAGAGGAGGAGCTACACCTCAAAGAAGGCGGTGCTAGGCCCACCCAGGCGTTTTGCAAAGCCTAATGGTCGCCATGGAGATTAAAGGATTTCTCAAAAATGTGCGAAAGAATCAAGGCGACACTCCAGGTGTGTTTTGATGAGGGAATAACGTCATAACATGATACACAGCTCACACACAAATGTACCTTTGATAAAAGTGCATAAACGTCCATGTATTTCCACTAGCTTCCATTTGGTGTAATATTTTTGATGCCGGCTGAGGGGTTGATGACTGCTTACATGACACGTCCAGGCATATTAAGTCATATCATGTCTATGTAATTGCAAAACAGTGAGAATAGATGATGCATCTGCTTCATGAGGGAGTGTCTCGTTTCACAGTGGGATATTTTAACTAAGGGATGAGTGGGAGGGGGAGGGGGGGGGGGCTTGGGGCAGCACTGGGGAATGTGATTCATCCCCACAGTGGGGCCAGCTGCTACTCTTAAGGCAGTTCACTTTCAACTGGGTGCATTTTCAGATCTAGAGTTTGTTTAGTTACAGAGATAAACTTGAAGGCTTTGCATGCAAAAAGGAGGTGGTTAAACATGCAAATAGAAATCTGTTTAAGTATAAAAAGAAAAGAAAAAAAGACAAATAATGTTTCGATATTTCAGTCATTTACATTGAAAGCCACCATTTCCATTGTGGTTCTTACCTATAATTTCCCCCGTCATGAACAGAAAGTACAGTACAGCTGCAACGATGAGCCTCTTCATCACCCTCCGGTGCCTGATCCTCTCCCTCTTCTTATTGCAGTTGTCACATGGGTCCATGTTCAAGCCAGGGCTGCCCAGAGTGGACGAGGAGTCCAGCAGGGAGTCATCATCATCTTCGTCAACTCCTCCGGCACCAGGCGGTACCACCACGGTGCTCACAGCCACCCCGTTGGACGGAGCCCCGGCCGAGTAGTCGGACATCTCTCCGGACACGACCACCTTCAGCTTGTTGAACTTGGGGGCCTCGTCGTCCTCCACCAGCTCGTCGGAGAAGTCAAAGGGAGCCGAGTCGCTCAGGTTCCAGTCGCTGCGGTCCCTCCTGAAGGCGGAGCGCACCTTACCGAAGAGCTTACCTCCTGACATGTTTGAATGATGACCGGGGCTCAGTGTGTCGATATCTTTGTGTTCAAGTCCCTGACCTCCTGGGCAATCATTAACACCTTTATAATGGCGCGCGATGGTACAGCTGCATTTCGACTCTGACCTGGCGAAAAGGAAAGTGGTGTCAAACACAGGCGTTTCACGTTTGTACAACCGAGTAGTTCAAACAGACAAAGGCAGTCGCTGTTTATTAAACTTCAATGAAAAAAAAAAAAAAACTTCACAAAAAAAAGTTCTTTGTGCCTTAAAGGCCTTCACGTGAGCAGAGAAAGTTCACCTGCCCTCATAAAAGCAGCCCTGGCCAAACAGTAACAAGCTAGCAAGCAGATGTTAGCTTTCAGACTGAAGGGAAGCTCTTGTAATGTGACAGTTTGTTAACAAACACTCGAGAAAGACTTACTGATAAAAGAGTTTTCAGCAGGACCGACTTATTCCGCTGCCATGATAGTAGTTGAGTAAAGAACGCCAGAGCCCTGGCACCACCTTAGCTCCGCAATGAAACAGGGAACTTTGCTTCTGTTCAGTTGATAGTCAGGGGATTTCCGGCTCTTTTCTGGGATCCATATCAATTTGCTAGGTTCACCGGAAAGAATAGTTATCGTGCTGAGTGGAATTCCCCCATTAGAGGTTAATTTCTTCACGATTATGCTTCTTTAAAATTATAACATAGTTCATAGTCTTTTCAACCACCGAAAGTGTTTTTACACTTCAAGTCTGATGCTCAGAGTTCTCCAACTTCCGCAACAATTTAGGCCAAACTTGCTTGCATATTGCATAGATAAACTACAGCTATTATTATTTATTTATTTATTTATTGTTTCATTGATTTTAGGCAATGAAGTGATATTTTTTACATTAATCTTTTTTTCTTTTTTTTTTTTTTACCATAAAAACAAAACCAGCTACACCTTTTCAATAGAAAAAATGAGTTAGAATGGAAAGACCCGTCACACGAGTCGGTTCCAATCGTTCCTGTAAACGAGTCGGTAAAGGGAGCCGGATCCGTCGCGTTGGCACCTTCGGAACGTGATCACGTGATGACGCAGATGTCACATGATGTTGTCTCATGCTAACAACAAATCGAAAATATCCGGACTTTTCTTTTTTCTGAGTGCCTAACACACAATCCAACCGAACCGACCGCTGCTGTTCAGCCTAAACTAAACAGGTAACTCGCTGGCTAACATAGTTTTCAGTGAAGCCTCTGGTTAGGTGATAACCAAGGATTGTCGTGTTCCTACCATTTAAAGAAGCTGCTCTTCCTCTGCACACAATCAGGAGACACTGCATTTCTTTGTGACTCGTATGCAATGCAGGCGTTTAACTTGTTATTTCCATCAGATAAAGGTGTTGGATCCGAGCGATCGACGCCAAACAGACTGGGTCAACCGAGCAGCTGCAGATGGAGGTAGAGGGGATGGAAGATGAAGGACCTTCGTCCCAGAGTGAACTTCCAGGTACATGAGCAGTGAAAACATGTCTCTGCACAATCTGTCTCTGTCCATTGTCCAAGCCTGCATGGCTCTACACAGTGATGCACAATCGCAGCTTTATTTAAAAGCACAAAGCAGTTTGCTTGCACGAGTAGAGAGGAAAGCTTCAGGAAGACGGCAGGTATTTTTTCAGGTTGCCATGTGTTTAGTTTGTTTAAAGCACTGAGCTACATTCCAAGGAAGATTAGAACTACAAGAGAACTGCTTAGGAGCAAACTAATGCCTCTGTTGCCCAAATCCCTCCTCAGATTTGAGTTCCCTGTATTTCAGCGTCAGACATTTGCAAATAAACATTAAGTTAACCCTGATGGAGTTTGAAGGTAATAGATTTGCACTGATCTGATTGAGGCTGCATGTTCGCTGCTCTGCCCTCGCAGCTTGTGACAAACTGTGAACAAGGATTCTTCTGACTTTCTGTTACCAAACAACTATCTTTCTTCGTTCTTTCCATTAAGAGCAGGCCAATTGAGTTCGCCACCAGTAGTTGTCATGTCAACAGCATCTCCCACCTGAGCTGTGGATCTCTGAAGGTCCCCCAGAGTTACCATGGGGCAGCTGGATTTATACTGAAATTGAATCACACACAGGCGAAAATCATTTAATGTGTTAAGAGTAAAAAATTCTCAATAATAATAATAATAATAATAATGCCATGCTTTTCAGTTGTGCATTTGTCAAAAAATGTAGAAAGCTACGTATCCTTTCCTTCCGTTTTAGTTATACACCACTTTGTGTTGGTCTGTTACAACAAAGTCATAGAGTTTTTGGTTATACATATGGAAGTGAAACAGGAATATTTTATGCATGATACTGCAGATAATAAAACACCTCTCCACTTTTTGATAAAGAACAGACAAAGACAACTTCATCAGATCACACGTTCAGAATACTAGTGAATTGGCAGTATCTATCTCTCTTGTTGTGTCACAGATATGCCGGTAGAACACTTTTTAATTGTGGTGGATAATCGAGAAAGAATCTTATTGAATTCCCCCCCCAAAGAGGAACTCTAAATAAATGATTTAAAATTGCTTTAGCATCAAATGCATAGCTTTTCAGGTTGTAAGAATGTCGGTGCTTTTATTACCACCTAAAACACAATAACAACGCGTGAGTACAAGTCTTTTATGTTGTTGTTTGAGCTCTCTGAACCTGCTTGGCAGATCTCCAGGCAACGCAGCAGCTGCCAGCGGATCTGCAGAGCTCTACGCCTGCAGAGAACGTCTGCGTCAATCAGAGAGCAGTGGACAAACTCACCGAGGGTTTCCTCTCCCACTACCTGCCAGATCTACAGAACTCTAAACGAGCCCTGCAGGAGCTCACGTACGTCTCTGCGTTTTCTGTGTTTTGATGCGTGCGCTCCTGTTCGTAGTATTTACCGTCTCACAGATTTATTTTGTTTTGTTTGAATCATCCAACATTTTTAGCCAATGGGAAAAGATAACCCGAGATTAAAAACAACGCTTTTCAAATTCTGACTTCATTTATTCAGGGATTGAAGCTGTCCAAAATTAAAAAAAAAAACAGCTGTAGCTTTGGCTTTGTAACCTTTGTAACCACGTGACACAGTAGACACTTCTTCTTACATCAATACATTTGAGCTCATCCAGTCTGTTTTAAATAGAAATTGCAAGCAAGTGAGCTAAATCAGGAGCAAAAACAATCCGTTTTCATGACTCAGCAAGATTCTGCTGCTTTTATTCGTGGAAGAAAATCGAATTGAACAGGTGTCAGATGGACTGACGGTCTCATTTCATCTGGTGTGTTCACCCAGATGAAATGAGAAAGGATGGATCAGATTACATGTAAAAATGGTATTGTTACTAGTAAAAAAAAAAAGAGAAATCTGCCATTAAAAACCCAAAGTGATAATTAAAGCAGTGAAGCTTCAGTAATGTGTTGAATGACCTTCTGTTTGGACATTGAAGCCAAACAGAAGGTCATCTGATGAGTCAAAAGGGGAACAGATGTGAAAGAACAGCTAAAAAAACAATCTATTAATGCTGCAGAATTAACGAGAATATGCAAAACGTGTTTTGATGTGCACAGCATTCAGTTGTCCTGATTGACAATTTGCATAGATGTCATGTTTCACAGGAAGCAAACATGAGTCACGCAAAGCATAAAAAAACAGGGTTCATGGATGGATCAGCTTTCTGTTGTTGGGGTTTATTATTAGTTTCTGTGCGAAGTGATGAAACTTTAAATATAATATGTCACATGTTGATTTTCTATTCTGCCTTTATTTGCTCTAGATTTTTCAAAAACAGAGAAAAAAAGATTTGCAGTACTTCAGATGGATCAGAGTGATCAATTTTTTGTAAATTCCCTTTTGAATCCACCTTATGACTCAACCCAGAAATGTAATTTCCATTTGTTGGTTTTCAGCCATTTCTTGTTGTTTGGGGCTTTTTTAGCTTCAGCTATTAGTAGATGGTTCCACAGTTGTTTCTTATCGCCCTCTGAAACATGACATGTTCACGGTAGAACCTATAACAGTTAGCTGACCACTTCCTGATAAAGCATTTCCAAATCATGACACCTCTTACACCATGCTTTTCATTTTCCTCTAACAGAACCTCATGGTTTGAGTTCAGTGAACTTGCCCTGGTTTTGTCGTAGTCTAATTTCCGCAAAGTGCGGCTGATTTCTTTTCTTTTTTTTGTGACCTCTTTAAGTTGTTTAGCAACACAACTTCAGTGAACAAACTTCTCTTGCTTCTCCTTTGAAGGCTACATTTCGAAACGAACCTGTGTTTGTTTTCTGTTTCCAACCAGACAAAATCAACTGATACTGTTGGACACACTGGATCAAGAAGTCACCAAGTTCAGAGAGTGCAACACCTTGCTGGACCTCAACTCGCTGGTGTGTTTAGACTTCAAAAAGCATGTTCTTGTCCGCGTCACTCTCAGAACGGAGTACTAACCCGGTCTGTCTGTCTTCAGTTTACAGAAGCCAAAATTTACCAGAACAAGCTGGTGAGCATAAGAAAAGAGATGATCATGCTTCATGAGAAGACAACTAAACTAAAGGTACCTGTCGCGGCGAAAAGAGATCTAAAAGTGCGTTGATGGCACGATGTTGGGTAAGTGTTTGGTGTTGTTGGATTTCAGAAAAGAGCTCTGAAGCTGCAGCAGCAGAAGCAGAAGGAGCTGCTGGAGAAGGAGCAGCAGCGTGAGCGGGAGCTGGAGAGGGAGAGGCAGCTGATCGCCAAGCCGGCTAAAAGAACTTAGAGATCCCCACAGTGTTAAGGAAATGCTCTAAGGGGTTTGCATGTCTGACTCTGTTTACTACATATCTCCGATCAATCACACAAACCTTTAACCATTTTCCAAAGTGCTCATTGGATAATTGGACAGGCGGCACGTGGCTTCAATACGTTTCAATACAGATCTTGCAAGAAACTGTTGGGGAACTTAGAAAATCTCCTCTGCATCTCTGGCTTAGAGTCAGTATTTCAATGGAGAGACTTTAATTTCCAAACGTATCTCCACACTATATCGGTACATAAATGAACTGGTGACTACGTCATGCCACTTTAAGCTGCGCGCCTCTAAAAGTGCGGTCTTGAGATTTTTGGTTTTACTTCCCTCGTCATTTGCATTTTTAGCGCGTTGCAGCCGACTTCCTCCTTGTTCGGCCTCGTTTGTCACAGTTCCAGTTCGTTTAGACTCACTCTGAGTGTTCGGGCAGATTTAGTCGTGTATCTATTTGCTTTAGTTGTTTGACGTATCAATATAAACACTCGTATGCCTTGCTTAAATGACCTGTTCTCTAAATTTTCCCCCTTTTTTACTTTAGAGGAATTTATGGATTTTTGAGCGAAAGTCCCTTCAAAAATGTAAAAAGAAATTAAAAGGAAATTCCTCAGGGAGATTTCTGTTATAAAATCTGTTTGGGGTGCCAACATTTAGGAGAATGGTGTTTTTTTTATTTCTTAATATATCTGTGCATTACTGAAAGGTTGGATTTGCCAAAAAAAAATTAAAAACTACATTATTGCACTGCAATGAAAGGTAGGCTTATGTTAATACTTTTCACAGCCGTTTATCAGTATGGATTCATGTTTTGGCCTTTTTGCATTTACCAAAAAGCCTAGTTTCTATGGGATTTTGTGGAAAACATTTATACTCCCTTCTGACTTTACTGCTTCTCCCAAAGGAGAACAGACTAGGAAGTTTAAATATAAAACAGTATTCATCGAGGAGATTGAAAAGTTGTCCTCCATTCAGTTCAGACCTCCTCAAATCTGTGGCGCACTTTGGAAAATGGTTTCCTGAATAAAAACACTTAATGTGGTGCTTAGTAAATAGGAATAGTAAAAAGCTTGCAGAACCTTGAGTTTGGTTGTTCCTGTTTGATTTAGCCAAGGACGCCATAAACCAAAGACCTGGACTACGTCATCCAATGCTGTTTGACTTCTGACGATGCGCATGTTTGTAAAGCAGAACAAATCATCCTCTGACTCTTTGACAGATAATAATCTGTGAGAATTTCTGCATCTGCTGTGTTTTGTCAAAGTGTCGTTTAATGTGGGCCATCAGCCCCATTCATGTTGAATGTTACAGAAGAAGTATGTTGTGTAAATCTTTTTATTTTCTGCACTAAATCTGACTGAGGTTTGTGTACTATGATAATAGATGATAAAAATGTACCAAACTGTAAACATCACTTGCAAATCTTGATATATATATTTTTTTCTTTTTTGTGAAACCCTTCTATGCACTAGTTTTATTTGAAATTCTAGGGTTTGTAGAGTTAATAATAAAATCAACATAATCACTGGTTTGGGGAGATTTTTCTCTGGTTGTTGAATAATTTACGGTGTTTGTCAATGCTGTAATAGAAATTAAATTATTATCAAAAATCTTTTTTCAGTTATTCGTTCTGAGAGAAGAAATGTATGTTATAGTTTCATTAAGCACATAATGATATATTTTAAGCTTGCATGTAATGAAAACCCAAAATTCAGTTTGCAGAAAATGACAAATATTGTATACTAAAGAACTAAAAAGTAGGTGGCTGCACTAACTCTGCAGTTTATAGACTTAGTGGCCAACACTAGCGGATGATCCCGAATAATCACATCACTAATCACAAATGTGCATTTGTGATGATTCTTGAATCTCTGACTCCAGCTGCTGTCCATTGAACTGGATTTATTTCATCATCCTTTTGGACTGTGGTGTTCCTTATTACATGTGCAAATTTTTTCTAGCAAACATCCTCAGTCAATTTTCCATTCACGTTTAACTTGGCGGTTTCCCCCATGGTTGTGTTTGCTATAACACAACCAGAACCTAATATTTCGGTTATATAAATTTTGCCGGTCTCAGGGAATATTTTAGTGTCTGAGAAGATTTTAAAATATATATATTTATATATATAAACTAGGAGCTGTAATTATGATTTTAGCCCACTAGATGGCAGCAGAGAACCGCTCCCCATTGAATAAGCGTGCTCGTTAAGCGGAAGTCAATTTTGCACGGCCAGGCAATGCACAAACTTGCGTTTTACCGTATTCCCTTAACATGTAGCGCTTTATCAAACTAACTATGTTTTCTTATTGGATGTTTTTTTTAACATGTAAAACACAGGTTAAAAACTGACCAGCCACAAAACTGGAGTTTGTTGACAGAGAAAGTAGGTTACATTCCTCTCAGTCTCAGTCCTAAACACCAACCCCGTGTCTGCCACATTCACTTCCATTTCACATAAACCTCCAATTTTATCCTCAGCTACTACAGCAGGAAGTTGAGTCAAAGCCCACAAGACTCTTAACCGCCCCCGCTTGGTTTGTCTTGGCCTGTAACACAGGGTGGACATTAATGGTGAATTCTGAGGTTGGGGCAATTTGGCATTTCACTGACAAAAGGAATGAGTACAAAGCACAGTTTTGAGGGTAACTTTACGAACCTTTTGTTTATGTTGATGAAACTAAAACATTACAGCGTCTTAGGAAAAGTGAGATTTTGAGACAACAATCAGGGGCAGTTAGCTTTAGCTAGAGTATGTTACAAGTAAGAACTGATGTGTTTTTAGACTATTTTATTAATGTTGTGAATTGTGTTTATTAAATCTGGACTCTTACCGTTTTGTCTAAATAACAAAATGATACAATTTCAACATGGCAGAAGCCAGATGAGCATTCACCAGTCATCCAGCTTGCATTGCACCAAATATTGGCATTTCCTCCCTGACACTTACTGCTGGTCCTTGATTATTATGAAGGAAGGTTCCTGTTGATATTTTACACTAAACCCGGGGAAGTCCCTGGAGGTTCAAACACTGGGACCACCAGCATTAGAAGAGTGCCTTGTGGTCCCTAACATGAACAAGTCATTGTGGTCTTTGGTCAGGTCACTTCTGGCCCGTTAATGCCTCAGTGTCATCTAGGATGAGCTAGAGATGGAGTTCGTATTTTTCCTCCTGGAGTTTTTACTCTAGATAGGACTGAATGATCAGGTGATACAGAACCAATAGAGTTGCTCTGATAACTTCTGGTTCAGTCGAAATTAGATTAGAAGGTTCATAATCAGACCAAAGGAAACATTTTGAATCTTGCTCAAACTTTCTTTACTCCTTACATTTTTCAAATAAAAGTCAATGAAAACAAAATAACATAAACTAAAATAATAGTGATTTGGAATTGTTATAAAATAACATTTGTATTAAAAAAAACAATAAAAACAATCAGCAGGACAAAAGATTTACTCAGATTGGATTTAAAGCCAGCAAGATGTTTCAGTGACCTTGTGTGACTCTTGTATACTGACCTTGTGTGACTCTTGTTTACCTTCCTCCTCTTTTGGTTTTGTAAATGTTTGGAGGTTTAGGAGATTCATAGTGGTAGTTTTGCAACAGAAGGATGTTTTACTTACCTTGTTTGGTAGACGCCTTTCAACTCCGAAGCAGTTCGTTGCAGTTTGCGCCAAATGTTTTCTCAATATGTGACATGTTGGCACCGCACTTAGGTAACTGAACCGCCTGAACAACAACTTCACATCCTTGCCCTTGTACTTACACAATGCGGTATGACCCAGACGAAATGGGCAAAGCCTTTGCCTGCAACTGCTGTTTCAGAAACAGGATATTCATGCATCTGTCCTCTCTGCACTTACTGATGCAAGTTGCAACCCAATATTACCTTGATAATTGTTAAACAGAATCTGTTTTAAGATAATCAGATTATATTAAAATGAACTCTGTTCGTCCAGCAGATGGAGGCATTAAAGCTTCTTGGGAGAGGGAGACAGCTCACAGGCACATTGTTTTCAGAGGCAAGGCCAGTGTTGTCCCTGAGCGTTTAGTTGAAGAGTTGTCTCTACTTTTAGAAAGTTACCCGTCAGGGAAAACACAGCCTCCCCTCAGCAAAGCCGCAGGCGAGTCACAGAGACACAGAGCAGAAGAAACAGATGATGCTGTAGCCTTCCAGTCTGAGTAAACAGTGATTCAGATGGGTGAGGAGTGGGAGGCTGTGGTCTGCTGGAGCCTGGCAGCTCCAGGCCTCTCCCAGACCCTACACAACAGGATATGGTCCTCGGGGCCCACACCAAGCACAGATGCGTGGTATTATTATTATTCTCTCCAGGTTTTACCATTTGGTTTGCGTGGTGGACGTCGAGCACGGTCTGTCACAGAGTGAAAGGTTTGGCCTGTAGTGCTGGAAAACACATCGCTGTGGTGTTTTTTTTTTACTCCAAAGCGTCGGTGAATTAGGTGATTTTCCCTTCTGCGCCGTGCCTTATGTAACGGTTCATATTCAGATCAGGATGAGTGGGTAATGTGGCAATGAAGACGTTTGTAATTAGACTTCTGTGACGCAGCAGATGGTGCAGAACAGCTATTTAAACAGTTCACCACGTAACCAAAGCAACTTTCCAAAGCAGCAATTTTACATTTGAATTCAGGAAAATATTTTCTTCCTCACTTACGGAATAACCGAATAACCTTCTGCGATCGGGAAAAACTAAACCTTGCAACTCACATATTGATAAAGGAAGTAGCAGCAATTTGCTGTACTGGCCATCAGCCAATGAGACCAAAACATCTATAAAACAAGAAGTTTTGGAAACTTGGTGATTCGGAGCACACCAGTGTTGATTACATAATGGTATTGAGGAAAAAGCAGCCATGAACTCATACACGCATTTTTTTTTTCTGACATCATTCTTGGGAGCGTAGGAGCATATCAAAACACCTTGAAATCCATCATTTTAAAAATTATTATTCTCAAAAAGAAAAAAAACAAACATTTGATATGGCTCCACATCTTCCCACTGGTGGATTTCCTGGTATAATCATCCCAAAGTTAGACCAAGCAGTGTTCATACAACATGCCCCACCCTGCAAAAACACAAAACCAAGAACAAGAACAACAAAGACACGCATTTTGGGCTCCAGAGTCAATTGTACAATTGAGAACAAGCGTGGCTTTTTCTGATAGGTTGCCAGAATAAAAACTCTGCAGTAAAAATAATGACAGCCTCTGGAAAACTTGTTGTGAATTAACGACAATTGATTTTGTTTTTTATTTAGACCAAAATAAAAATGTAAGACCATAGGACACATTTTTCATGTTTTTAACATGCAACACATTTAAATGAAAAAAAAATTGCAATGGGGCATTAAAGTCTACAACTTGCCATAATATAAATACAATTTTTTTGTGAATTTATGCTATATTCACCAAAAAATTGTATTAGATTCCAAATGGGCAGTGTTCTTACAACACTGTCCATTTGGAGGTCCTAAGGTTTAACTTCCTGGCTGAAGTGTTGAGCCGTTGTTTCGATGTCTTCATAAATATCTATCTTCACGTGATGCAACAGATTTTGAGAAGTACAGCAAGAGATCCACATAGCCTGATGCTGCCTCCACCATGGGCAGTGTTCAGACAGCATCCTGCCAAGGTCTCTACTTTAAATACGTTTTTAGGTTGGTTCCCATGAAATGAAGTGAACCCAGGTTGTGGAAGTCCCACGTTCCCCTTTTTTTAATCTTACCTGATTTCTTTGAAACATATTTTTATAATGCCACAGAATAGTGTGTTAGAGAGGTGTGCATGGGATTCCCCCTTGCAACCCTGTTGTGTCTTCAATCATCTCGTGTTGTGGACTGACAGGTTTTCAAAGCCATTGCATCTTTGTCTCGATTTGGCCTGATTTCATGTCAGTCAATGCAAGAATGAAAATGTTGTGTGACCTTTTAGGCAGTAAATGTAAACATCTGCTTTCGACTTTGATCAGTCTTTGCCCTGTACGATGCAGCAGCAAATATCGTTCAGCCGAAAAGCACAAAGTGCAAAGGTGAACCCCGTGACTGTAAGTCGCACCGCAGTTCCTCTGCTGCCAGTTCTTCATACCATTATTGCTATTCTGAACCTGAATGCCTCTTTCAGAACACTACGGCTTGCAACAACAACAGCATACTGCACTGTGGCCAGTTTAATATCTACCGCCATATTGGGGCTGCGCAGCGTGCTGTTGTGTCTGCGCTGCGGTCAAAATCTCCCCAGACTGTGTCCGCTCAGAATAAACACAGACGGAGTGGGTGAACCGCAGCAGATGTTTTTACTGCGGCCTCGCACAGGTGAAGCGTTGAGACCTGCTCAGCTCACTGGCAGGGAGGTTCGCGGAGGCTCACGCTTTCAAAACAAGTCCCTGCAGAAATGTTTATTTGTCACGACACATTTTTATGGGCGGAAAAAGACAAGGCTCCCGTAAGACTGCTGTAAAAGGGATAAATATAGGAAAAACTGGTAGGCTGCAAATGAGAAGTTGTGGCTCAGAGGGAGGTTTGACTGAATAAATGAGCTCTGTCCCTGTTGTTTTCTCTGGTTGGAATTATGTTAAAGGGTACACTGGGATTCTGTTAGCAGGACAGAGATATTGTTTTGAGACAGACGGCCGCAGAGTTGCAGTCACCTCTGTTGCCAGGATGGTTAGCGGTTGCAGGGCTATGTCCTGTCTGACCTGCGTGAGGTGGAGATGTGATAATCCAAACCGTAACTGTATGGAGTTAGAGGTCTGAGGCCAGGATTTATAGGGTTGTTTAGATGCTCTATTTGAGTCAGCCGCAGCGCAGACGGTTGCTTCCTCTGCTTTTTGGACAGACTGAGGGGAAGTGCATTGCAGATGGGTGCACATCAGACACACACACACACACACACACACACACACACACACACACACACACACACACACACACACACACACACA
>CAEGAF010142278.1:0-23389 GCA_903067075.1 Micropoecilia bifurca | reverse complement strand
ATATATCACAGATAAAAATGAGATGAAAATGGGCCCTAATTGCAAGAAAACATGTCCATTCAAAGACTTGAACAAAGAACCTTTTGGTTGGTAATGTGGTCTTTTACTGCTTGAACGTTCTCTATCTTGGTTGCCTGTAGTGCGTCCTGTTTTTTACGCGTGGCCTCTATCCACTCAGTGAAAGAAGTGTAGACTTGCTGGTAGTGCTGTAATTGAGGCAGATACAGTTGCAAATCCTGCAGCCTGAGCAAAGAGAATGAAACAAAATTTAACTGTTAACATGTACATATGAAATGCCAGATCTTTTAAGTCAAAGGTATTTTGTTATACTTTGTACAAACTGAAGGAAACGAGCTCTACCTGATGTCAATCTGTTTCTGGATTCGTCTCCAGCGGTCGGAGAGCAAGCCCACCTGCTCGGTGAATTTTGACAGCATCAGGTCACACCTGTGGAAGGAGCCGCCCATCTGACTGTTCCAGTGGCTCGCCTTAGACAGCTCTGACTCCATAGAGGTCAGAACATCTTGTTTCTGCATCAGTTCTGCTTTCATATTCTACATGACAACATAACAGGACAAGTCAAATATTGCTGCGTTATCCTTGGCTCCATTGGCTGAAGAAATATTTCTAAATACTAACTTGAAAGAATTAATCAACAAAGTAGCATTACACAACACAGCTACTTTATTACTTTACTGAGAACTTAGAGATTCCCTGTAAATGAACTGGTTTACTGGCTCCTTTAGCAGTGTTGCTTTCTGACTCACTGGTCTCATCTCTTCCTGAGCTGGACTAGACTGAGACGCCTTCTTTGTGTTCTCAGGACTTTCCTGACTTTAACAAGTATTTTCATGAATTCCCCTGGTGCACACTCAGTGATATTACTGAAGTACTTTTATGAGACAGACAGAGTCGAGGGTGATCCACCAGGTTCTCTGACCACAACCAGCAGGCAAGGTGTGTGAAATGTCTTGCCCAAGATTACAGGACGAAATCCTACCAACATCGCCCCAAACAGTACAAACTGTATTGCATAGAACAAAAAAAAAAGTGTTACTCTAAGTCTAAGGATATATAGCATTGCCAAGAATACCTTCAGAGTCTCTATGTATGCACCAACATCAGCTGGAGATAGAGAAGTGGTCTCTTTTTCTGTCAGTCTTGCTTCATGAACTTTGACAATGTCCTCAGCTCGTGCTACGCTCTCCAGCATGACCCTTAGAGCCTGCAACCTAAAAAATGGTAGAGAGCCATATAACAAGAATGAGATACCATAAATTTAAAATCCTCTTTAAAAGGTATCTAAATGGGAGGTAGCCTGTATCTAAAATAAACCAATATTTATATCGCTTTTAATTTATTTTTCATATATTTATATTTGTGTTTATTTATATATTATATAAATATATATATATACATATATATATGTTTAGATTCATGTAAGTTATTCTATTTTCAATACTATAGTATGATTTAATGTCACAACTAAGGCGCCTTTAGTTATAGTAATAATATAAATACAATCACATAGCTAGAACGATTGGGCTTTACAACTTACAATAAAATGATAAAAATTAATCCATCTAACTAAATGACTTTCATGAGTTTGCTCTATCCTATTGTGGTGATAGGTGTCTCTCAATAATCCATATTTGGTTCCTTGATATTTTATTTGGATATGCAGCAAAAATAGTTTTCTTCAAAATAAAACAATTAATGCAATGGTAACATCTTATATGTACTTTGAATACTAACTGAGTGTTTCAGACTTAAAGCAGACCCCAAATAACTGCTTGATTAAATTCAATAAATATATACGGACAATTGAACCAGAAATGTTAAGTTAATCGCAATCATTATCTTCTGCTAAACAGAAAACATGGATTCAGTACATACCTGATTTTCAACAACTAGAAAACTTCATAAATATTTATTAAAGTATTTTAATTTTTAAAACATGATTTAACTGTGTTAAGGTTTGATTAGGTTTATTAAATATTAATATAAAATGGTTGATATTCTCATGAAATGTAATTACTTTAAACATTATTTGTTGAGCATACAGTTAATAAACCCAAGTAATGTTTAAGGTGTCCCACTAAATTAATGTGGAGTTCAGGATGTAAATAATTTTCTTCCCATTGAACCTTAATAGTGTGTTCAAGCCAGTGACTATTATATGTGTTCTCATTCATGACAAAATGGATGCCTCTGATACAGAAGTGACTTTAAAAAATGTTTTAATCGTTTTTAAAATGTAAATTGTAACCAGAACCGTATGTATAATATTCTTCCTGCTATCAATTCACTTTAGAGGATTTTCAATAAATCAATGTATGAAAATTATTTTTCTAAATATAAGTTTCAAGCTGTTTATAAGTCAAAATATTGTATAAATATCTTGGAACCCTGATTGTTTTTTTCATAACTTTTCTTAGATGTTGCACTCAAGTCAGTTATCAGCCCCTTAATATTTCAATGTTCAAAACATCTTTTTCTAACTCAGGTCAACCTGTGTTTTTAGGCTTTTTACAATTTCCTATATGTCTTCTTATAAATGTTAAAGGAGTCCATCAATAACCTATGAATAGTGCATAATGTCATGAATTTTGTATGAAAAAAGGATGATTTGGTTGTCTAACACATAAATGTTTAATTTATAAGCATCTTTATAAGAATCTTAAGGCCTCCTGTCTCACCTAATAAGCTTTGGTAAGATGTTTGGGGTGTGTTTGTGTTGGGTACCTTAGTACATAAGCAGATGAGCTGCTCTCCAGATTGCCCAGTTTCTGGCTCATCACTGCGATCTCATTGCGGAGGAACTGTGCTTTATCTAAATCGTTAGTGGTTTCCATCTCCTTCAAGATACGCTCTCTTAAATGTGTATACTCTTCACGCATTGAGGAAACATCGTCCTGTATTGACTAAAACAAAAACAAAAATTTTGACATATGAGGAAACTCAAATATTTTTAAAAATATATATAGGATTACTTTATGCTTTCAAATTCCTACATCTGTACATTTACCTCAAGCTGAATGATCTTTGCGCCACAGTCTTTAGCCCCGTCATCTCCAAAACAAATATGAACATACTGACTGAGTGAGCCCTCAGCAGTGTCCATCCTCAGTCTGAGGCCATGCAGCTCGGATAAAAGACGAGATGTCGAGGAGAACGCAAAAGAGGAGGAGGAGGAAACTTTTCTCCTTTGCTCCGTTTTTGTCACTTTCACCACATCCTTTTTGATCACTTGCTCTTTCTCTGCCGCTTCTTTCTTTGCCTGCCTTTTAAGCTCTGCTTGACGTCTTTCTTCCTCCAACCTTCTGGCCTCCTCCTCTGCTGCGGCTTGTTGCTGTTGTTTTTGCAGTAGTAGTTGTTGCTGTTTTTCTTGCTCTTGTTTCTGCAGCAGTAGTTGTTGCTGTTTTTCTTGCTCCTGTTGCTGCAGCAGTAGTTGTTGCTGTTTTTCTTGCTGCTGCTGTAGTAGAAGTAGTTGCTGTTGTTTTTCTTGCTGCTGTTGTAGCAGAAGTACTTGATGCTGTCGCTGCTGTTCCTGTTGTTGAAGTAGTAGTAGTTGATGTTGCTGGGGTTGTTGTTGTATTATGAACAGCTGTGGCTGAGCAACCTGAACTTGTTGCTCAGGTATTTGCTGTACTTGTATTTGTTCCTGATGTCCAGCTGTGAGGAAACAGAACATTTATTTGTTTTGCCTTTTGGAACAAAAATAAAAAATGATTTTAAGATATTATACCTGGTCAAAGTTAGACATTTAGTCTTCTTGCCATTAGAAATGCAATATTGAATAGACTCCACAGCACATTTTTTTAAGATACTCACTGTATGTGGGCAGCTCTACCACTAGCTTGTCATAGTGGGCCTGAGCCACAGTAACCTGGCTCTCAATGCTCTTCTTGTCTTCATCAACAAACATCTCCGAGCCATGGCTGCTAATTTTGAACTCCTCATAGAAGGTCTCTAGCTTCTTCATGATTTGACGATACTCCTCAGGACGCATCTCGGACAACTAAACAACAAACACCAGGGACGATGCGTAACTTACACGTGTGTTGCGAATTAAACTTAATTTTAAAAGTTTAATATTTTATGACCTCCAAAATCATACAAACTTTCAACTTTTAAAACACAATGGAAATTAAGTCAAGTCCAGTTTCTTAACCCTCCCATGGTTTTACGAGACAAGGTCATTTGAGCGCCACAAATTTTTTACTCTGTTGTTTGCAACAACTTGTATTTGGAATGACATATGAATGAGACAAAACTGAAACTGCAAGCACAAATTTATTGAGATGTTCATTCAACATTAAAAACACATGGTTATATCAGTACATAAATCTAATGAATATAAGTTCTCTTTAATGTACTTGTTTACATTTAGTTCAATATCTCCGGTTATGTCATATAAGAGAATGAAAATGTCTTCGTATTTTATTGTTTAATATTCTTATATTCCTTACCATAGAGATGGTGAGGGAGTTGACATAATTGATTTCTCTGAGACAATAGTGCCAGGAGATGAGACTCTTGACGTTGATGTACAGCTGATTCCAGATGGACATGATGGAATCGAAATACTGCTCGTTCCTTTACATAAAATAGAGACAAAAGTAAACATGTTGACAGTTTCTTTCATGGTCTTTATAAATGTTGTAAAAGAGCAAACCATTTCTGTTTCTTACTTGTTGGCGAGGCTGATGCTCAGTGGATTAGGCGGTGGTACAATCAGGCACACGGAGGGAATCAACATGTCGATCCCTCCTGGGCCGGTTACCAGCCATTTACTGCGCTGACTGTTGTCTTTCAGAATGGCCTCGTTGTCTTTAAGGATAGCTTTCTGCAAGGATGAACAAAAATATATTTATTATGGTGAAATAAGAAATACGTATATTTTACCAAAAAACAATTTAGTTTGTGCAAAATAAACAAATAAAATGCAATATCACTTCTTTTTGTAAAGTCTTGACATAAAACTCTCAGGTTTTTATATGTTACACTTGTATACTATCAAATCAAGCATCATAAAAGTGACCTGGTCTTCTCTGAAGTCAGTCAAAGCCTTAACGAGGATGCCACTGCTGTTCCTCTCCTCTGGGTTTCGGGGTTTCAACCTCACAATATTTTTTGACTTGGCGGTCAAGTGTTTCACCTGTCGCTTGTTGTCCATGATATTTTCCTTCTCCATCTGTAATTAATAAGTAATTATAAATCAATAATAGAATGAAAAATAGAGTTGCATTTCCTTTTATACAATCACGTGATTTCGCTCATCTCCTTCTTGAAGACTACAAATCCTCTAAATTGAATTGCACAACTATACGACTTTAAATATAGCTTCATACACAGTAGAAAATAAATGTACCTCCAGGCCTTTTAGGAGCTCCTGAAGGTCTTCCAGCGGGGTGTCCTTGTCACAAGTGAACATCTTTCGGATTTTCTCATGTTCCTTTTGCAAATTCTTGTATGTGTCATTAGCCTCTCTGAAGAACTTTTAAAAACATGATACTGGATAAGCATCAGGAAAGCACAATGTAATCACAATCTGTGATCAAACCAATAGTGGAGTATGCCATCATCAAGGAGCCAAGTGTAAAGTCGGTAATGTTGAGGCCAACATTTCATAATAAACAAGATAGCTACTGTCACCAGTTTTAAAATGACTTCACTTTTCTAAACTTTAGTCATCACACGCCACAATTAGATAGGTGGAAGCTAAGGAGCTTCCAAGGTATTTGGAGTCCTATCGACTTTAAAATCCCTAAAAAAAAAACTTTGTTCATAAGCATTTGTGTCTTCTATCCTTTACATACTGAAAGTTTAACTGCAGAACTTGTTTACTAGAATTTGTATTCCAGTATTTGTGTGGTTTAATGAACATTGATTATAGATGAAAGTATGGAACAAAACTGTTAACTTTTAGACTGTAAAGAAATGATATTGAGCTTAAATATGCAGTTAATTGTTAGTCAGGGCATTTCTGAGTCACCTGGCTATATGCTGCATTCTCCTTCAAATGGGTATCAATGCATTTTGTTATTTGAAGAAGCCAGCTCCACTGAGTCTGCAAAGTGTCCATGTAAGCCTGACAAAAAAGAATAAAAACATAATAAAAAGAACATATTAAAAACTGCATCAATGCAAAAAAAAAACATATAATTTAATGATTTCTCTATGGGGTAACGGTTTACCGACCTCTATCTTGTCAGATCCTGGGTGGTTGTTGTTCAGAAGTGTTTTCACTTTAGCCTTAAGTTTATGCAGCTCCTTGTCTTTCGCCTCCAAAGCACTCATCAGTTTCTGTTACATAAGGAGAAGTTTTAACACCATAAAGCACACAGGAAAAACACCAAGATGCAAAAGCTCTGTGAAGGATGAGTGATGGCAACTGACAAAATCTAATCTGCTGGAGATGATTGCTTCCTTATGAAGAGCAAATTAAAGTCATAAAAGACACCAGGATCGGTTTAGGCTCATGGAATTTGCCAAGAATGTTAATCTCGTAATTTGAGGTTCTTTAGCACAGAAACAAGAAAATATTGCTGTTGATGGTTTCACTAACCGAGTAGCTCTCCTGCTTCTTGGGGATGTACTCTTCTACATTTTTGTCTCCCCAGTCAAACATCAGCTCATCTTCTTCTTTACTGTTCACCCATATGATCTCATTGGTTATCTGCTGAAGTATTTGGATAAGCTCTTGCAGCTGCCCAGTCCACAAATTTGACATTTTCTAAGACAGAAGAAGAGAGTAAGTATATATATATATATAAAAACACAACATAATTTTCCCAAAAAATAAAAATTGTGCCTCATAGCTAATAACGAGTTTTTAGATTCTTTCACCTGTAAATTATCCCACTCCTGCTCAAGGGCATGCTGGTTGGATTTGTTTTGACTCTTCATCTAAGAGATGACAATAAATCATTTAAGCTTCATTAACATAAAACCTCTAAAAACATAAAATCCTTTCCTCACAAAAGCTTTTACCAACATATAGAAATTAAAAAGTATACAAGCATACAATATCCTGTGAGTGTGTGCATAAAATTGTATAGCAACTATAAAGGTCATTACGACATCAATAATAATAATAATAACAACAATAATAATAATATCTCCTTTTTTTATCTGAGCCCCATCTGAGTGATTGGATGAGAGAGCAGAACTCACCAGTTCTTCTCGGGCTCGGATCATCTCGGGTGACCCCTGCAGGGACGTGTGAAACCTCTGGTGGTGAATGAGCTGCTGCTCAATGGATGGAGGGTCGTCGGCCAAAGCAGTTGTTTCAATCAAACGCTGAAACATAAAATAATATATTTTATTGTGACCTTAGAGTGAAAATCAAACATGTTCACGGGTCTCAAAATTTTTTAAAAGCATACTTTGAATAAAGCGGTTTGAACGTCTGAACCTACAATTATTTATCTGAATATTTCCAAGTATGTGATGGGCATTAGAAACGATGTTAAATCAGTAATCTATTAGGGAAATTATCATCTAATTTTGAGCAAATCATTTCCAGAGAATAAAAAGCTATTGTATAAAGAAACCCTTCTAAATGTTACTTAAACTATCAAAAGATTGTTTCATCAATTGACTAACTTAAACAAAATTTGATTAATAGATTAATGTATGTGTATCAATTAATCTGTTATTGAATTAAAGTTTTGACTAATTTATTTAATTAATAGTTTAATCTAAGCAACTAGATTTTCAGTCAATTAAATAAATTATATTAGAACAATCATATTACAAAAAAAATCCAATCTTTATTCATGGATTAAGCTGAGTGACATTTTTTACAATAATCTCTTAAAATAATAAGCATGTATGCAGTGTGAGGGTAACGAATGTGGCATCTTGTCACTACAAAGGAAAAAGTTTCAGAAGCATCAGAGTCTGACAGGAGTCCGTCGAATCTGAGAAATGTGTTGTTCAGAAGAATTCAATATAGACAATGTAGGAACAGTGCAACAAAAAACAACTTTGCATTTACAGCATTGAATGGACTTAGCAAGGCGCCAATATGACCTCAGCCCTTTGGACTTGTCCCAGACATTGCTTAGGTGAATGCTGCAAGCTGCAAGCCACGCCCCTCCGGTTCCATACTGTGTAGGCTCTACTCTTTATCAGGAAATTCCACATTGCATTTTTTTTTTTTTTTTTTGCTGTTTTGTCATCAGCATGTTTGATGCTCATGCATATCACCAAAAAGAAGCAAGCACCAAAAAAAACCTTACCATCACTAAAATTGTAGTACTCCCAAACTTCCGTCTCTCTCTGTCTCTGAATCTTTAACAACCATTTTGTAAATGCTTACAGCCCAGCTGCAGAAGCACATACCGGTACTTTAGTTAACAAGTTTGTTTAAAGTACAGTTATATACATCTGATTAGATGACTTGCAGACAAGATTTTCTTGGTTAAGTCTCTTTAAACTTTAGCTTTAACCAATCCTGCTCACAAAGACATTTGTAAGTGTGGTGAAGGTTGTGTTTTGCCTTTTACCTATTTTCTTTTCTGTGTGGAAACCCTTTGTTTTCCTCAGTGGAAGCATTGCAGTATTGGTTTAGCACCAATGCTGCCAACAATAGCATCTGTAAGATTTTAATAGTTTATGTATTTGAATAGTCGTACGTAGTCCTGAAGGAGAAATCAAATTAAAGCTTTCTGTAAACAACTTAAATCCTTCTCAGGCGCTGGAGACTTTGGTTTGGTTTGAGGTTTTTGGTTTTGGCTCAGTTGTAAAGCTTTGTGTGTGTCTGAGTTTGTTCCTGCCTTTTGCTGATGGATCCAAGCAATAGCATCTTGGTAGCTCCTTCCAGCCTCTTCCCAGCCTCCAGAGCTCTTCCTGGTGCTCCTCCTCCTTAGCGCGGGGCCGGATATGGCCATGTGGACCCCTCTCAGCTGGTCTTGGTAGTGCTCCACGCTGCAAAACAAGAGGAAAGCAGCGATGCATTTGGATGGAGCTATGGGCAGAACATTCCAGACGTGATTATAGGTGAAATAGTTTTACCTCCTGACTACATTGTCAGCGGGTTGTCCCATTTGATTCATCTCCATTGCAAAGGATTTTAACCTCTCAATGGAATCTTTTGCCATCATCATGTATTCCTCTGCATCACCAGAGCCCTTTATGAAAGGTAGAAAAATATATATGCTCAACGTCACAGTTCGCAAAGCTGACGTTAACATGAAAAAGCTGTTTTCTTTTTATGAAACAAAGCCCAAAATATTTCATGGAGTCGAGCTTTAGTAAGCAACCAATTTGAGAATTTAGACACAAAATTGTTTATCCCCATAACTCTTATCAGACACTACGAATGAGCTTGTTAGGCAGATCCAGCTGAGAGCAAAGAAAAGCGCTTTCATTCCCTGCATAGTTTGAGCATCCATCGACTCCACTTTACACCACAAAACATTTCTGTCATTTTTTAAAGCCAGCAGAAGACATGCTGCAACAATACACTCTCTTCTTTCATAAACTAAGTCTCAAAAAGATCTGAAACTATAACATTTTTTTGTCCCTAGCTATGCAGGAAAAGAACAAGTAAAAGAGCAGAAAAATCCCCACTCACAGCCTGAATGGCGTATTCGGCCTTCTGCAGGTACTCCTTGCAGAGAGACTGCAGCTGTGCGGCTCTCGAGGGGTTGGGCATGAAGCCACTGCAGAGGAAATTCATAAAGATCATACATGTAATCAGCTTCAGATGCATTACAAGTAGATTCTGGCAACAAGACTTAAACATCCTCTGATAGAACTGGTCAACTTATAATCCCTTGACATGTTTAAAAACTTTTATTAGCATTAAATACTTAAACTGTTCAGTTTTAAGTTTTATTTTATCATTTGTATCTATATAACCTCAACTTCTTTTTGTTATTGGTCAGTTAGAAATTGGTTCTGGCCCTCTGAAGCTGCATTTAGCCACTCTTTACTATTTTCTGTGTTAGACATTTATAATAGTTTACAGCTCGAGAAAAATAAAAGATTGTGGGTTAATTATGGGCTAACCCACACATAAAACCAACACTTTTGATGGCAAGGAAACCTTCCTTCGTCAAAGACAAGGAGCTCATCACCAAAAAATAGATCATTAAAATACCAGTGAAAACATGCGAGAAGCTGGTAGACATTTGTAACAGGTGGGAATAATTACTAATATAATATGCTCTTTTTAAATAAAAGATTAATGTAAGCATTTTTTCTTCTATTTTATGCTTTATTTATTTCCATCCATCCATTTTTATTACACCTTTGTCCCTTAGTGGGGTCGGTAGGGTTGCAGGTGCGCTTTATTTATTTATTTATTTTTTACAATATTAATTCAATTTAAATGACAATATTTTTAAAATGTAAATGTTCCAGGGTCTTCAATGATTTTAGCCTTAGCTGTATTTTTTGTATTTATGATTTATTTATTCTTTGGTCACAAGTTGCTTCTTGGTCAACTTGTGAAAGTTGATTAATCGACTTTATCGATTAATCCAATTTTTGATTGTTGAAGATTTACATTTTTGGAAAAGTCCGAATTTTTATTGGAAGTCTTTTTTTCCACCAATGTAATCCTTGGGTTTCAGCCATCTTGTTTGCCAAGTGTATTTAACAGCTTCTGTTTATTTGGACTTTCAATTCTTATTGAAAGTCACACTTTCTTGTAAAATTTTGAAGTAGTTTTGTTTGACATTTCTCTGGAAGTTTCTTTACACCATTGAATCTTTTTCACTTGTTTTCAGGTCCTGATAATTTTCAGATAATTTATCTGTTTGCTAATTTTAACCAATATCTTTTAAGGCAGTTTTGGGTCAATTCTTCTTCAGTCTGTAACCCCATTTTTTTCATGCACATGTCACATCAGTATACTTCCTTTGGTATGGGAGCATTTTGAACATTTAACAAATTGCAAATATAATATAATTTAATTTAAAAGTTATACAGGTTTTACATAAGTCCTATTTAAACCAGCATCTTGCTGGTATATATGGTTAATTGGAGTCACATAAACTTTCCTCTAAATACATTTAGCTACAGCAGCAGAGATGTCTTGAATATAAAAAAAAATCAACAAATACCTGAATCAAGATCAGAAAGATCCAACATCAACAAATGTTTCTCTGCCAAATAAACATTTGCCTATTTTTTATTTTATTGTTTTTAAGGAGAGGTATCAGGTGAATGACAGGTTGCGTTAAATGTCTCTAAACAATGAGAAGAACTACTGATCAACCCCACTTTTTCACAGCACGATATTGATATAAAATAAAACTTCAACCATCATCAGACTAAGGACCAACCAGCACATTCAAGTCACAAACATTAAGAAATGCATTTGCATTTTTCATGCAAACCATTCGGGACAGATAGAAAGTTTGAACAAACATGACATCATATACTGCAACTAAGTTTCTTTCTTTTAAAAAAACCCATTGAAAAGTCCTCAGTTTTACAATAACAGCTTCTAAAAAAATCTCCAGCCTTTCTTTTTATGACCATATCCAAACAGTTGCTGGCTGTCACTAAATACTGGTAGAAAAGTTATAAAAATTAGATAAATGTTCAAATAAATAAACATTTCTAAGAAAAATCTAATGAAGATGGTCCCTTAAGCAGATGACTTTAGCTACAGACACACTGTTTATTACAAAGTCTGCTGTCACATCAGTTACGTTTCATAAATTCATATGCAAAGGCAATTTGCATATTTATATCCCCCACAAAACAATGTGAATTATTCACATTTCACTTGCCTGTCCTTAATACAGTGAAATGCTGTTTATTCGCTACCTAGTTTGAAAATTGCAAACTAGCAAAAAAACCTCAATTCATTTCTTATGTAAAGCTGTCTTCCATTAAAAGTCACAACCCAAAAGCAGAGCAGTGGCAGATTTACTCTGTGAGGGTTTTTGGAGGCTGTGAAACTGAACATGTCTGGAATGAAGAATGTTGAAGATGTTGCAATTGAGTGAGCTCAAAAGTTCAGTGCAGACCATAAATCAAGTGTCCCAGGAGCCAAGAGGGAGCTGTTATGCAAAGAAGAAAACTTAGAAGTGACAGTAGATCAGGGTTGAGAGGAATGAAGTGTTTATGGCAGCAGGTTTGTTTCATTACCAGGGTGAGGGATTAATTACGCAGATATAAAATGAAATGATTATGAGAACTTTTTGTTACGTTTTTCTCACATGTAAAATACTTGGACCCTGTACTCTTACAAGAACCAGTGTATGAATTGCTCATATTAGAACCAATGCATCAAAAAAATTACATTGAAATATAAAATATTTTTGAATTCGGATTTGTCAGTAATTATTACTGCTACACTTTTAGTTTTGTTCGGCCCAGGGTTTGCAGTGGGCAGGCAATACGACCTTTAATATTTAATCCCTGCTACCTTTTCACACTGAGTAATGAGAGAAGGTAAGTGCGCAACAAGGGCAACAAGGAACCGATAAATAAATAAATAAATAAAGCAAATGTTGGCACCTCATTCCTCCCATCGTGACGCTCCCCATGGTGTTGCTCATCATCCTGCTACCCTTCGACATTGTCGCCCTCGAAACCGTCGCCGATCTATTAAATCCCTCCAGTACGGGCTCGACTCCAGCGCCGCTTCCGTGCGCCACATCGCTCCGCGCGTAATGGTAGGTCATCCCGCCGGCGAGGTTGTTCCTCGAGCTGGCCCTCCGGCCCGAGTAGAGCGCCTGGTTTGACCCGTAATGGCTCATCGTGAGATCTGGAAACGGCGGCCAGGGAGCCGGACACAGCGCACAGCAGAGCCGCGTCTTCTCCACCTGTCCTCCCTCTGCTGCGCACTGCGAGCGGCGCGCTGCGGAGGTGCGTTTTAGGGGGTGGAGGTGGACCACACCTCTGTGTCTCCAATGTCCTCAAAAGTCTTCATGTCCCCGTTGCCACGCCCTTCAGAACCGAGCTGAAGGCAGAACATGCGTGCGCTGTTGCGCTCCTAGTTTTATGAGGACAACTTTGACTCTCGGAATATGTAATATTTTAAGTTTAGAAGTTCAGAAAAGTGGATTTTAACAGCTAGATGGTAAATGGAGAAACGCTTTAACAGCAAGGATTTGTTTTCCAAACATAGTTAAAGAAGTTAATAAAAATAACTTTTAGAAGTCCTTACAAACTTAAGGTGCCTTGTTAATTCATCATTTTTATTTCTTTATTTGCAGGATTGTCAACTTATACTTACAGTATAAACTATAACAAACTACGTGGAACAACTGATACATAATTTTATATTTCAAAAGACTAACAATGCAAACTGGTGGAACTCATTACACTTCATTCAGATGAATTTTTCTCCACAGACCCTTACAATGCAGGTTTGCTTTCACCTTAGAAGACTGATGAGTCTTATATTTCTGATCAATTATTTTGGAGTCCAAACAAAAAATGTTTAAAAAAACTAAAATTTTGCGATGAATGATGTGTCAGATACACATCAGTCTGAGTGGAAGAGAATGAAAAAACCCTAACATGCATTGTACAAGGTGTGTACAATGCTTGCTTTTTTTTAGGAGCATCAACATTTGTGCAGATGTGCAGAAATCAGTACAGCCCAGTTGGTAGATCCTTAGATTTTTAGGGAAAAGCTTTAGGCTGTTTTGCTGCAGGAAATTTAAGTCAAGCTCTCTGTGGTCCCCATTTATAGATTTTAAACAGCATCTATAGAGACAAAAAGATGTAAATCTTCCTATTGCATTGATATCTTAATGCTTTTTAACCCTTTACAGTCTGTTAGAATGTCTTCAAGAATTCAGTTTTCTCTCCTCAGTTGAGCAAATCTTCATAAATGTTTTCATTACTTGCATAAACATGTTGTCAATGCCGAGCAACTGAAACTTAATAAGTCAATGGGTTTTCCAGAGAACCATTAATTTTATTAGCTGTGTGTGCAGAGCAGCAACATTTCTGCAGGAGGAGGAGATACCAATTTAAATGACAACACACAAAACAAACAGCTCCAGGGCCTCTGAGGGTTCAAGTTCTTACAACGGAAACACATTTTTTTCAAACCTTTTAGAAATATGACTAAAGATGTTATATTTATTTACTCTTAAGGACTGTGCAGTTAACAGTGTACCTACAGATATGAATCTCGAAAAATGCATAACCCTTGGAACAAAAGGATTGATTAGATGGCAATATATTATGCAATTTGATCGAAACTGTACATTCTTGCTGCACTACAACAGACAAGCTCCTGTTTGTGCAAGCTTCTGAAAATCTGGACTCTCGTTGTAAACTGAAACAGAATCGCTCTGATTAACTGCAGAGGTGCTTGCAGAGCTTCAAGGCAAACTGCTGAAAGGACGTGTGATAAATGTACTCACTAACGCCTGCAGCCAATTGGAGGAACTCACAGAAAAACAAGTTTGACAGCCAATTACATATGACAGCTCTGTTTTCGTTTGCCAAATTTCTCTAAATCATGTGGTTTGACCTCAGAGAACTATCACTTTCCCTTGTGGACACTTAGGCTGCTGTTTTCCCTCCCATGCTCTTCTGAACTGGACTTGTTTTTTTGGCTATGCACAAACTCACTTTCATCAGGCGAACATTTTGAATAGTTTCAGAAAAAGAGAAAGTGTCTTTTTTTTGGCTAACTTCATTATTGGGTGTACAGTAGAGTCTTTGTATGCCCGCAGGTGGTCCGACCCTCCTACAAAGGCTGAAATGCACCGACATAATAGAGACTTTCTGGGAAGCACATTGCTGAAACATTACTCAGGTTTAACACCAGACTCCAGAGTCACGGGGAATGTGTGTTAAAGGAGTTCACACACTAATTCAAGTCCATGGATCACAGAACAGAAAGAGTCAGGCTGACCAGAACGAGACTGGAAACTACAAGTGAGAAAATTAGAAACTAAAAACCACAACTTTAAGTGTAAGAAACTTAAACACACAAGAAAAACACAAAGTTCAACAAATTGCAGGAGATTAAAGCAGGCCATAGGTTAATTTAAAAATCTTCTAAGTATTAAGGATCCCATTGAGCACATGTGAAAATGGAAAAAGCATATCAAAGCTACAAATCTAGCAAAACATTACAGTCGGGTCCACCTAACCTAACAGACAGACTGAAACAATGGGCCCATAGTAACATTGACTGAGTAACAGAGATTTATAGGTGTGGGCATCAGTTGATGGGAAAATGGATGCACTGCAATGATCATAAATATATAGTCACTGTTAAAAGAAAGTTACTAAAAGCCTCATCGGCAGGTTTGCCAAGAGTTATTTAGGACAAGGAAGGGAATAAAGGAGCTCTGACTAGATGACAAGATCAAACATTTCAGCATAAATGCAAAATAAACACAACCCTGAACTCTCCAACCCTACAGTGAAACAAGGTGGTGGAAGCATAACTGTATGGGCTGCTGGGTTTTTTTCAGCAAGGAGAAACAATCTGGTTGTAAATCTAGTCAGTGGAAAAAACATGACATTTTGTTTTCACAGATCTTCAATTAAATTAGTCTGAATTTGAGGTGTTTTGCAAAGAAGAGAAGGCAAAAATGGAAGTCTGTAGATAAGGATTAAGCATACCACCAAAGACTTGCAACTGTAATTGATAATCTTTTGGCTCAGCAATCTCTCCTCTATAGTAGGTGGGCACATCGCTGCAGATGCAGAGTCCTTCTATTGAGACATGGAAACTTCTGGTTTGGAATGTGACAAACTGTGAAAATGAAAATGTTCACAGAGGAGAAAGAGCCTTTAACACAATGAACAGAGCTCTGGAGAAATTGCTGAAAAAAGAACTGAAACACCTTCAGATGCTGCCTGTATTGTAAAAGCAGACAATAGGATACTATTATTGAATAGCACAACTAAAAGATCTAAAAATACTTAGAAAATCCAGGGGTTCAAATTCAAGAGTTTTGAATTGGTTCAAAATCAGACAGAAATCATTTAAAGACGTTATATTTGTCTGAACATGATCCTTAATGGACCTTCATTTATTTTCTCCACTGACCTTTTCTTACATGCTTGCCTGCACCTTGGTTTTATTAAAATCTGCAGCAAATGAGGAATGTGACATGGGTGTGTTTGTGAGTGAGAGTGTGTGATGTTTGTACTCGTGCAAGGGAGAAAGTTAAGGAATCAGAAATGGAAACCTACACATAACTGAATGTCTTTATTAATTATTTTAATTTACTTCAAACTTCTGTTTTTTCCTGTGTTTAGGTCTAATTAGAGACTATGGAGATAATTTACTGCAGATTTTTTTTTGTGATATGGCAACAAAGGTGGCTGTTTGAACTTTTGGAGCTTGCAGGAGTCCAAGTTTCTGTGTGTGATTCATAAAGGTAATAAACAGCTCCAGTACTTTCCTCTGTGAGATGAACAAAGTAAGTCTCACATAACCATCATGTTATTCCCCCCGGCATGTCGTTCAGGAGCAGGCCTTTGCCTGCACATCCACTGACACATACTTTCGTTAGGGCAGCATTCCAGCAACGGATTTTCTGTTTTAAAATTGCGTCGATGTTCAGACCTGAAAGCTCAGCTGCATGTTAGTTACTGGTGATAAGATTTGAACCTGAAATCCAAATCTGCATCGGTGTGTTTTTATCTTCAACATATCCTCTGGGAAAAAAACTGTTTTTAATCTCTATATTTTGACCTTTTTTTGACAAAATGTCTTATGAAGTGTTTAAATGATCAGAATGTTCCACCTATAAAGAGTTCGATCAGTCCAATGAGTATTTCTGAGGTGAAAAATCTTCCCACCCTCCTTTAACGTTTGTACTGCAGACAGGACTCGGCTTGCAAACTTGGATTGGCTTCAAAGATTTCCAGAGTATTGTGGTCCATTAAAATTCTATTTTAGTTGTGACATGATATTTGTTAGAGCATTGAAATTAAATAAACAAATGGTTGATAGAGTTTAGGTATGTTTTGGTAACTTGAATTCATGCAAAATTCACTGAAGGAGATATTTCACACGATTTCTTTTCATGTACCCAGATTTGTGCTCACAAGATATGTTTTGATTTTTCCTCAAAGTAACCTGCATTTGTTTTAAAATAGAGAATTTCTTCTTTCTTTCTGTCTTGCATCCAGTTTTTCAGAGCAGCAGAATCATCATCATCCTTTGCTGTTGCACATATGTTTGAGGGTATTTTCTATGTTTTGATTCTGAATTCAATTTGACTCCATTTGTTAATTTATTTGCATTTAATAGAAAAGGGACAGAGAAAACACATACATGGAATTCAACTGGGAAAGTTATAAGGACTGTTGCCTCTGTATATGGTGGACTTTCTCTACCACTGTGTCATGTGGTGGCTCAGTGGTCATTCTGTATATAACATTTTGAATAACTAATATTGGTTTCTTTAAATGTGCACAACATTTAAAGAATGTGCATTCCTTTAAAAATATATTTGTTGTCTTAGTATATTTAGATTTAAGGTAATCTCCTAATTTTACCAACATGACTGGAAGTCAGAATCCTAGTTTGGACAAGACATGTTATCTATTTTAGGAATCTTGCAAACTCATTGTGCCATTTGGGCAAGCATGCTTGCAAAGATGGATGCAAAATGAAAGTGATACATTTGGCAAAGACAGCAGAGAGAGTGAAAAAACAACAACAAAAACTCAGAAATAATGGTGGCTGAATGAGCAATATTTGTGTTCAAGAAAGAGAAAACAAGATACATTCTTCATGAGACCATTTTTTATTTTATTTTGATAATAAGCAAAGTTGATAATAATTCAAAGACAGAAGTGGAGAATGTGGCAGAAATACAACTGTTTAATGAACTAATTAAATCTTCACTCATTGATTATTGCATTAACTGTGACATAACGTTATAACCTTCTCCTGACTGATACCTTTGTACAATAAGTTTATTTAGATCCTTTCTAAATTTTCTACCAATTATAGGAAATATCTAAACACTACTAAGGCACTTGAACTTAATATGAGTTTTGTTAGATTCTCTATGATTGAAATCCACATGCTAGCACTCAATCAACAGCTGTTTACGCCCTTGCGTCAATGTGGCAAATGTTTTGAAATTATTTATCATAGTCTTATTATTTTACCTCACAAAACAAATTGGATTTCAACAAGGTTGTGTCAATTTTCCAGATCTACTATGTCTCAGCTTGACATCATTATGAGCAACAAGAAAGTTGGGGTCTGCTGAGGTCCGTCTCCTGAAACCTGCTGCTTATAAGCAAGTTTCTCATTCCTTGCTTGTAAATTTCCTTTGTAATTTACAAAGTCAATTCCAAATTTACTTTGTAATTGAGTAAGTGAGTCCTCAGCCCCTTTGAGGTGTAGGCATTTAGATCAACCTTAATAATACTAAAACACTCCGTGATTATTTCCATCCTGACATTGTCCCACAGGTGAACTGTGGGAAGCACCAAACAGAACTCGTCCTCCACACCCGGGACAACGCCCAGTCACACACATGCAGAATCAGCTCTTAATTTTCACACACCGCAATGATTCAGGACACATCAACATGTTCAGGCAGCCTATCCTGTGGGGAGGGTGTGGGGGGCATTTTTAATAATTTTCTCTTGAATCTTTTTTTTTTTTTACTGTCTGATGGCGCTGTCTTATCTTGTCAGCTCTTCTGCGTTTGCAGCTCTGCACGTCCTCATCTGTATGCACTTGAAAGTGATCGAGTGTGTGCCAAGGGAAACTTTTTATACATTAAAAGAAAGGATTAAAAACTCAGATGAGTGACGGTGATAGATGGTGATACTTAGGGTGTGTCTGCTTGCTTGACATTGTTCTCAGAAGTTATTACCGCGAAAAAAAATGTTAGTAAAGCTGCATTTATGAATGAATTTCATTGCTTAGCTGATGATAGCTACCTCAACATCTAAACTCATAGATATCCTAGGTTTCTATAACCTAGGATATCGTGCAGTGCTTTTTAATCTAAAATTGAAAGACATTCACACTCAGCACTCTCAAATAGAACTGAGCCACCTAGTAAAATGACAGCAGTTTCTTCCTCGGTGTTCGTCTTTCTCAGGCGTGGTCCTGCAGTGTCTCTCTACCCTGAAGGCAGATGACATGCCAAGCTAACATCCCTGTCTGCACCTGCAAAAGCAGGTGGTGCAGGGTGGAGATACGCAAGTGTGACAGTAAAGTGAAGGGAACAGAGAACAGAAGGTTGTTATCTCATGTGTGCCCAGGAGATATGTGCGTGCAATGTACAAACCGCTTGAGGAAGAGTGTCCAAGCAATGGATGCCATAATGACCAAAAAAAGCTTTGAGAATTTTTTTGTTCTTACTTCCAAAAAAAAATTACCTCTTTGATTAGAATTACCAAAAATACACATCATTCTCTACAAAATAAAGTAAAATAAAAAATATCGGTGCTAAAAAAAATATATTTTTGTTAAGGTTTTAAAAATAATGGAAGAAACGTGTGGTGTTACACCAAAAACAAAATAAATGATGGCGGGGATCTGAAGCCTGGAGAAAGGAGACAGACTACAGTTTAGGAGAAAGGAGTAGTGAAATCTAAAACTGTGGGAGGAGCCTGAATACCTGGAAATGCAGCCACACAAGCACCTGGAGAAACGCCCAACCTTAAACGAGTTTAGATTCATTCTCTTTATTTCATATTATGTGATTTAGTTATTTTTTTATTCGCTTACCTTAGTTTTGTTAATCCTTTCTTTTATTTTTGCTCAACTCTGCATATCAGAACTAACTTAACTTAATTTAAATTCAATAAAATGATTTCATTAAGCTGATTATGTTTTTGCTTTATTTTCATTTAGATTATTTTGGATTTTGGTCTTAGAGTATTATTTATTTTAGCTTAGTTTAATCGTTTTGTCTTTTTTTAATCTTAGTTAAGCTAGTTAGCTTAGTGTAACTTTATTTTACGTTATTTTCTTCATTTCCAATTTACATTTTTTTACTGTTTTGTTAAGACATTTTGTTTGATTTTCTTTCTCACTTGGCTTATGTTATTGTAACTGAGTTAACATCAATTTGTTTTGTCTTGAACTTAATTTAGCTCCTCATGACGTAATTTGACTTTTTTATTAATTTAGTTTTTTTTATTATTATTATTGATACTGTAGCATAGGTGAACTTAATATGCCATATATTAGTAAGATTTTTTTGTGTAAAACAACTGAGAAGCTTTACTAACTCTAAACCAGGGCATATTTGAATGTATAATACAGGCTATTAATTTTTATCCATTACTTATGATGATATGATAGGATCTGATTCTCCAATTTTTGGAAAATATTGGAGAAAACAAGTTAAAAAGTTGAGAATATTCTTCATTTGATGCTTCATTTAGAGAGTAATTTATTGTTAAAAATAGTCAAATGAATGTACCACACAAAACAAAGTAATGGATACCAAAACCAAAGCGTAAAAGAGACTACTCATATGGATTGTTATTACAACAATTATTGTTTTTGATTAGTTTCTTTTCACAATCATTATTGTTCATATTATCACCATTGTGTTTGTGCTTTGTAATGATCTTGTAATTTGTTTATGTATAGACCAAGTTTGCACACCCTTTGAATATCCTGACAGAGATTCTATGGAGGAGTTTTGGGTGGAGCAGCAGCCACAAACCAAAAAAATTCACAGACACACGCCGATGGAGGGAGCGACCCAGTTTTATTTTAAAGACACTGCCAAAGCTTTTACAAGATACTGAAGCATGAACAAAAACAGACTTTGGAGAGATGCAAAATAATAAGCTTTTAATTCATACATTTGTTGTCAGAGGGAGTTTGAATCACCCTATTCTAGTTTAAAGTGAAATGTGATGCAGTTTTAAGGGTTTTTGCATTACAAAACAGTATAAAATTCCATACAGAAAAGCTGCAAGCCATTGCACCATGTGATCCTGTGACAAAGGTGTGTCTGTGCTGTGGGTGACATTGATATGCCTCCAGGGGTATAGAGGCAGAGCCAGTGAACAGGGAGCGAATGGGAAGGAGTGGCCAGCCAGCGCAGCGCTCTGATACCTGACCCTATCTGGGTCGCTGGCCACAGGATGATGCTCCTGAAACACTGAAACTCTTTCACTACTGCTATCAGTATCATTTTGACTAAAAGTCTTAAAGAAACAGATCTTTGTTTTTATGAATTTCAGCAAATCTAACAAAGACTTGTGTTTGTTATACATAGATGTTTTCCAAAGATCCTAATCTAATCAAAATTTGCTTGTTCTATAGCACCAAACATTTAACGTTTAAGCCTCAGTTTCTTTGTTTTCGTTAAAAGTTGAGTCGCTTCAGCTTGTCTCCTTGTTGGGACTGGTGAGCTTTTGTTTGGAGTTCATCCACTGGTGGTCAGATACGTCCAAATAGTTGCTGGGAGTCACTGGCTCCCCCTGGTGTCTGCTAGTTGTTAGCTACTGGACCTCTTCTAACGAGCAACGAGAATTAGCTTGATATGTTTTCATCTCCAACACTAAGTTTTATTGTTCAACCAATATTTCTTTGATCCTCACCACTGTGTGTTTGTGCTTTGTCAAAAGAGTTTAAACGGAACATCTTGAAACTTCAGTCTGTCTTGGAATAATTATCTGAAGAGTGACCTTGTTGATGGCATAAAATACCTTGTGTCTTGTTGCGGTGTTCACTCATGCTATCGTCTTTGACCTTTGACATAAACCTATCTGCCACAGCCTCTCCGCTAGAGTTTGGCTGTTGCTCATCCAGTTTCAGACTGACTCCACAGCAGGTTCTGTTTTATTTCATGGCTGAATGGCAGCCTTCATGTGAAAGTGATTGATTAGTTGCTGCTTGGTGCAGTGGACCCCTGTCTCTTTGTGTGACTCACTAATCATACATTGCAAAACATTCTGTGCATCAAAACATTCTGCGCACTCCATATTATGCTTGGGAGATTTGCCTATTCTTGATTTTTTTCACAGTGGATATCTAAATTATTAATATTTTTAAATATATCTAAGCCCAACCATCACTTGTGTACATTTGAAACAGAGCTATTTGCTGGAACCCGTCTTCATATGTGGCAGCCTGCAGCTCTGGAATTTTTCCGCGCCTATTTATTTTAATTTTGCCACATTTCATTGCATCTGCAGGTTTGGATGCGATTACCTGAGGTTGCATAAGGTATTTGGTATGTCCTTTACGATGGGTGTGGTTGGCACAGCTTAACATCAACAGCAAACAGTGTTGTTCACAGATTATGAGTCTCCTCCTCTCCGCCAAGGCAGGAGGAAAAAACAGGAGACAGAAGTCAGATGAGTAGCTTGTCTCTATGCTGAACTTTGAGCCGTTCAGCAGAGAGGAATCAGCTCGGTGTTGCTCATAGAGGACTAGGCTGTTTTCTAATAGATCCACTCTAACACAAATTTTCTCAAATTCCTCTGAACTGTGACCTCTCAGAAAGTGCTGAAGTTAGTGAATGGCGGTTGCACTGCTGAAAAAAATAAATCCGGACTACTTTTAGTTTGTACTAATTCAACAACAAATATACTAGAATGACCCAATTTGTTTTTCAGCTCCCCTTGATTGTCTCCAGCTGTCCCTCCGTTCCCCTGATTGCTATCTATACCCACCAGGAGTCTCTTGCTTCCTGTCAGGTTCTCCTCTGTGTCTACCATCCTCTGACATTTGTCTTAGGTCAGTTGCTGATATTATTTACCAGGTGCTCTTCTGTGCTGCCTGGATTTTTGTGTTCCGTTTGTTCATTAAATACCATCATTTGCATCCTAACCTGGATCCAACCTCACCTTATGACAGTGGGGGAATTTTTCACTTCAATCTAAAGCTTAGTCTCAGCTAAACACAACGTTTATCTATTCTTAAAATCTTTAAATCTCGTTTTCATATTTCATAATCTAATGAAAAAATAGAGACTAATTCCGATTTTTTTGTAGGGCAAATTGGTGCAAAAATTCTAAGTGTGATAATCTGTCGCCCTCTGGTGGTTCAGAGGCAGTACAGCATCCAGAAAACAGCCACCCTTCTATTGTCTCCCCCAAACCACTTACTAATCTATTTATGTGAAGGTTATGAAAGGAGCGTATGACGCATTTCTGAATCCGTGGGATGCGGCAGGAGAACCGATCTAAAAGTACATAGAAGCAAGAAAGAAAAACCACCTGAAGCTGAGGTTGTGACTACTTTAAATCATCCCGCTTCGTTGGGAAAGCATGAATGACTGAGTGATCCTAGCAGGCTTAGTACTCATAGGCGGCACAAAGGCCTATTGTTGCTTGCAGATGCCCGTCAGTGGTGCAGTCGCTCTTTGAAGCCCCTCCAATCGCTGCGAATAGCGCCGCCGACGGAGGGCGTGGTGTGGGGGGGGGGGGGGGGGGGGGGGGGGGGGGGGGGGGGGGGGGGGGGGGGGGGGGGGGGGGGGGGGGGGGG
>CAEGAF010142259.1:0-27522 GCA_903067075.1 Micropoecilia bifurca | reverse complement strand
TAAAATAAAACAACCACTTTCTAAGGAACTAAAAGAAAATACAAAACCTAAACTCCCTTACTTACCAAAAACAGGAGAAAAACAGTTCACAACAAAAATGGCAGAGAACCCCTACCAGCTTCCACCTTTGAATATGTCTTGGAAAATGTAACTGGTATGTTCTCTTCTTTTACCTGTTTTACAGAGTGGCTAAGAAAGTCGAGGGTCACTTTTAGACATTCTGTTCACCCTACAGTAGTATCTTATAGTATAAATTGAAAAAAGAAATTCTTAGGGTGCCAATACATGTAGAAATTGTAAATTATTAAAGATAATTTAATTGTCATCATGCGATCTTTGCCTTACTGAAATGTACTAGCAAGAGCAATTCCAGCTCCAAGGTTTATTACACATCTTTACCGGTTATGCCAATAATATGGAGGAGGCTGTAAACCTTTGAAAAAGCCTGCATGTTTAAACGATTTTGAGAAATTTACATTTAAAAGAAAAAGTCTGTCATATATTCAGATGCAAACCTGCCTCGGTGGATAAATAATTTAAATCATGAACATGGGAAGGAAAATATTCACTTTGACAGTCTGAATTTAGAATGTTTTCTTCACTATAATCATCATCCTGAAGTTTTTTACTGTGTAAAACTCATAATTTCATGAGTATGACACACTGCACAAATCTAAGACCCACAAGGACCTCCATGCCGGCTCCAGATGTGGCGACTGAACTTTTATCTCAAGCAGTAGAGCCTCAACAAGGTTTGTTGAGAACTTTCCCAAAATGTGTGCCGTCCCAAATTACACAACCATGTTGTGCAGCAGCCAGCCTGTCTAGAAGCGCGGACAACAAAGTTAAGTTGAGTGCCGCGGGGGCACTAGAGGCTGCGGACGCTGCCATGTTTAAACCTGCTGAACAGAACGTGCTGTTCCTACAGAAGGGAGAAACCGCTCATATACTTCTGACTGAAAATCCATCTCAGATTCTCCTCTTTCCTAAAGCCATCCTGAGTCTGACTTCACTTCCAGTTTGAAGTACGTGTCACTTCTCTTTTGCTCTTTTATTTTCCTCAAGGATCACATCTCTCCTCTTCTTTCATTCTACTCATTTGTGCTCTCTGCTGCCAGATCATTCGACACTTTGCACTTTAATGTGTCCTTCCCTCTTCCTCCTCTTCTAAAAACCAACTCTTTCTCACATTTTAACACCAGAAGGCCACTCTGCAGAAAAGAGGGGAAGAGTTTTGAATTTTGGAAATTAAATGTCATGTCTTTCAAAGTGACCCTCTGACTTTTTCCTCTGAGCCACTCTTAGTGGGAAAAGGTACTCATCCGAAAAAGCCTTCAGCCATCCAGGTATTATTCCTCACCCCTCATCAGAACTCACTCTCTATTTGCTTTTATTTTTCTTCTTTTCCGCTGCCTTTAAAAGGCAAGATTTCCACGTCTTTTTTTTTTCTTTTTTTTTAAGGTTTCTTATATTCAACAAATTAAAGCTGAGTAGCAAAGGGGGAGGCAAATTAAACACTAAAAGGATCCAGAGGGAGGAATAGACTCCAAACACATAAATACCTCTTAAGGTTAAAGCTTTAAATTGTGCCAGAATCTACTCTTTAAGTCTTCAGGTGCTACTTTTCAAATCACTAAAGGACACCGAAGGGACAAAGCGAACCCAGAAATGTGATACTGCTGTGTTACTCTGATGATTTCTGTAAAAGCAGGTCAAAAACCTCTCAAAATGGTTCTTTCAAGCAAAACAACTCCCTGTTCCTACAGATTGAAATATTATGAAGTGACTACGTATGAAAATATATATTTAAACAGTAAATTTGAATACTTCCTCCGCCTTTTTTCTCCACCTTGACATTGCTGAGGTTCTGGAGCTCATCTCTTGTCTAATCCGAATCTCCCCTGACTGACTCATTCCTATTGCTGCAGATCGGGACTCTGAACACATCACTGGGATTGACTCCAACTCGCTTTAACAGTCATCACGCTTTCATTTAAAATGTGGTCACTGTTGCTTTTCATCCTCCTGTTAGAGTCCAGACCTGCTGTTTTGTTTTTGTTTTACAAAAGAGGTTTTTGTCTTGTACTTGGATGGTGTTTGAATGTCTGCCATTCAAAGCCAACATCTATGCAAAAACGGCTGAGTTTGGGATTGATAGTTTATGAACTGATCTGCTTTTACTCCTACCTTCAAAGAAAGATGAAAAGCAAGCTGCAAAAGTGTCTAATGTAGCCTTCATTTAAACTGGCCATTGTTGAAGTACTGCACTCCAACATCAACAAGAATAAAGGACTTGTGATTGCACGCTTTTTGTTTGCTATGCTATAAAAAAAAACAATAATCCCATCTACTTTGTTTATTCTATTCACTCAGGTTTGATGTGACTTTGAGGAGCTTCTAAAATGTCCAAAAGTGGTTAAACAAGTCAGTCAAAGCAAGACATGCAGGACAGTAACCTTACTGTACACAGGTGCTGAGTTTGTATCCCGATTAGGGTTGTCAGAATTATCAATATTGCAATAAAAGTGAGAAAGTAATTATTTAAAGATACTCAGTCTTTTTAAATTCAATACAAACTGACCCATTCACATTGCCTCAAATTGTTGGCTTTTTCTGGCAGATGTGCTGCAGTAACTCAGACACTTGGTTCCTCTGCTTCAGTGATGTTTAAATTCTGCTACAATTATTATTATTTTTCATATAATGAGGGCGTACTTAACCCTACTGATTGGATTTGAATAATTTATAAAATTAAACTATTGTCATATTGTAACAGTTCAATATGACAATATAAATCAAATTATTTGTTTAACTAGAAAGAGTCAATTTCTTCTAAGAAATGGCTATGCTGTATCAAAAGTGCTACATAGTGGCAAATATTCTTAATATTTAAATTCCTGCAGTGATTTTAAAATTGGAAAGAAATTAATAAAACACACTCTGAGGCCTTGACTCTATTAATGTGGCTCTAACCATTTTCTTGTCAAGTATGAAGTAAAAATCTTCAACATATACAAGTGTTTGTTGACTTTGCTGCGATGTCAGAAAAACTATTTCACCACTTAATATGCTCTAAAATAGGCCAAGTTTAATTGTTTTAAAGCTGATAGTTAAGACTAGACCGTAGATAAAAATCCTATTCAAACACATAAAGGCTTTTGGGGAGCATTTAAAAATAACATTTTGGAACAAATGTGAATAATTCTTCACACATAACACCTGTTATCAGAAATCCAAACATTATTTAAAATGGGACTAAATTAAAACTAAACTCAATGTCTTTCACTTTTAATACAAGATAAATACTATTTTGAAGAATAATTCTCACTTTAAATAAATTCTTTGCATTTTTAAGAAAAAGCAAGAATGCTTCTCAGTGCTTCACGTAAGAGCTGGAATAATAAATGAAGCCTAAAACGGTGCAGGTGCATCGCCCAAAGTCAAGTCTGCCATTTTTCCTCACTGTGTATCTGTTTACTAGTGCTTTTGAGGAACTGAAAGCCTCTTCTGAGTCACAAGCACAACACATTCATCAGTTGGAGAACACACTCTTACAGTACAGCGATGCAATCATCTCCCCGGAGACTTCTATCAAAGGCAGCTGTATGTTTTAACACTGTCATTATGCTCCACATAAGAATTAATCTTGAGTTGTTCACACAGATAAAATAGTAGGTTTTCAACAGAATAATAAATGCAAAAAGAGTTCCCAGTGTTGCAACAAGCAATATGCTCAGATGGCAAAATTTCCACTAAGTGGTTACATCAACAGCAACAACCCAACAATTTATTTGAGAGACAACAGTTACTGTCCTCGTTTCTACCTCCAGTGAGGTCCCCATTAAACTAATCCAGTCCTGCTGGTAAATGGTGACCAACGAAATGTCATTTACTCACTTCTCTGCCAAAGTTCAGCAACCTGTACGGAAATGTCACCTTTGAAAACAACAACCTTTACGCCCTTTCCTCCGTCTGGTTGGAAGAAGGTTGCTCTAAGTTTGGGAGATTTAGAGCACATGGCAAATAATTTCAGTAGATTAAATTTAACTAGCAATAAATAACATTTTCATAAAGGTTTTTTTTAATTCTTATTATTACATGCTTAAGTCAAATTTCTAACTTTTTATAAAATTACACTGATCGGGTTTTTATCAACCAACAACAATTAATTTTTATTGAGGTCTGTTTTCATCTTAAAGAATATAACACATGAACACCCATTTGTGTTAATTACACTCCAATTAAACAATGAAATATATGAATGATATAAAAAAACAACGTAACAAGCAGCTATTTGTTACAACCAACAGTTTGAATCCAGAAAAAAAATTCTGTCACTGTAAAATCACAGGACTTTGCATGAAAGCTACATTCTTCCCCTTCAAGTCACACTCATCCCAATATAAAATCAAAAATGCCTTTTCTGTGTTTGCACAAACAGAACAAATGGATCATAAACCTCAAATGGCCTTTTTTGTTGTTGTTGTTTTTAGGTGTGTTGTTGCCACCCCATCCATGATGCCCCGGGTGGAGAGCCACATCATCCATGTCAAAAACTGCCACTCCTTTCAGTCAGTTAAACATCCCACCTCATTCTGTTGGCCAACATCATTCACCTGCTGTACTCTGCAACATGTTAAACAGTAAAGTCATCCAACCAGTATGATTTGGTCTTTTTGTAAAACAGAGTTATCGTTGAACTGGCTTTACAAAAACAAGAACTCAGTTTCTCTTCAGAATGGTTCAGTGGTTTCATACCACCTGTTTGTTGTTGTTGCGTCGACATGTGTCAGTTTGTGGCATCCATGGTCCCAGATGTGGCCATGTTGAGACTTGCAAACATGACCGTCACCATTTAAAGTAACAAGACCTTGACTGCACGTTTTGAAAATTGAACAGGAGACTTGGTTATCCTCGCTCTGTGCAAATACTGTCTGTATCTCGAGACACTGCCAACAATAAAATAAAATGAAGATGTGAGCTGCAAATCTTAATTTAATAGGTATCGGTCTAGTTTAGCTCATTTAGGTTCATCTGAATACCACACAATGTGGTGCAATGAGATCCGTCACTGAGATGAAGACTGAAAATGAAAATTTGCAACTGAATGAAAATAACTTAAAAATAGATTTTTTTTGGTATATTTACTTTCAATGTAGGTTTTGAGTTATAACTGTTAGTCAGTCTCCAATAACAATTCAAGTATCTACAGTGCAACAGATGTGAATGTCATTTGTTAATAAGCAGAAACAAGATTACATTTCTACATTTTGAAAATTAGAAAAATAATCAGCCTTATAGAATGTGGCCTTTATAAAGACACAAGGACAAGACTTATAATACTGAAAGTATGAGAAATACGTTTTCAGTTTAAGTAATCAAGAAATAACTCAACTTTTATAAGAAAAAACAAAAACAAAAAATATGTTTCACAAAAAAGCCCTGGGGCAAAGCCAAGTAATGCAGATACAATGTTGTTTATACACGTACATTCATTAAGTTGTTTCTTCTGGAATTATCCATGTGATTAAGTTGGGACAAATTGTACAAATGCAAGCTTTTAAAAGGGTTGCATCCAGACTTCGTCCAACATCTGAATTTACATTTGATTGCTGCTGCTTTCCTAATGATGTCACATAATTCATGTGCACATCTGTAGATTGGTAATCATGAAACCTTAGCTTCAATAACAAATACTATCAATAGATTGGTTAACAAGGAAGCGAGTGGGCCATTTGAAAAGAAACAAAATGTTGGTACTCACTGCACTTCCTCTAAGGGGAGGGGCTTCACCAGAGTGGGCGGGTCTCCGATTTAATCTTCCACCTCCTCCTCCAAACACAGTCTGTCCTTCTCTTCCTCTCTTTTCGTCGGTCCTCTTCTTTCTAAATGTCAGTAAAACCAGCAGCACATGAGCTACTCTTCTCTGGTGTCTGCAAGTAAAAAGAAACAAAACAAAAAAACAAACGTAAAAGCAGTGAAATAAAAAAAAAATCTAACAAATCAAACCATCAGTAAACCTGAAGTGTGTGTCAGAATAGCGATGCAGAGAGAACACGGTGAAGTGCAGGTGATGGTGGGTGTTTGTAATCCTGTGATAGTACGTGTGAATGAAACGAGTGGTTTCATCTCGGGGTGGACCTTAAAAACTGCCCTACAACTTGGATGACAAACAGAAAGCAGCGGTTGCCATAGCAGCATGAGCCAAAACCGAGAAGCAAGAGGGAAAGAAAAGAAGAACAGGTGAAGAAGACAAGAGAGAAAACGAAAATTTAGAAGTCCGTGAGACAGAAGTCAAAACCTTAGGACTGCATGAGTTCAGTTCTCTTGTCTGATCTTATTCATTGGTGTTCTGAAGGTTGCTTTTCTTCCCAGTTCCATCCCTCTGTGGTTCATCATGTTGGTATTTTTTCTCAGTTACAAGGTTTGCATGAAACTTGAGTGTGTGAAGAAAAATCTGTTGCAAGGTATTAACAATAGCTGAGTCAATTCAACTATTACAATTTTTGCCATCTAATTTAAAAGGTCGTTTTTCTCAAACTTGGTGTTTTGTACCTGAATATTAACAGATATTTATACTAATTCACTTCAAATTGAAAAAATTATGAATTAATGTCAAAGAAAATAAAATGTTGTAAGAGATATCTTTAAAGAGTTGTTGGAGATGGAGATGTTGTGGGCAGGATGGATCTCTTGTAGAGGTCAGTCTTCCAAGCAATCTGATGACACCTCTGACTGAAGACTGCTGCTGAATGATTTCATGACATGTAGCAGCTTAATGTTTATAATACTCCACAATGGCAAAACCTGGATGACATCATTACCAGCAAAACACTGTTGATCCACCTCATTGGCTTTTGCCACTCCTTTACATTTCTGTCTGGCCATATTGTTAGAAAGCCGGGCTAAGATTCAATGGAGATGGAGGTATGATCCTTGCCCTTTATCAGTTGCAGAGGTCCTTTTAACATTTTATAGCCCAGTTCAGGTATCATTTGTGCTTTTGAAATGCTAATCAATTGCTCCCAATGGCAACATCCACAGCTTGTTACCATGGATGCACATAATAACGACTGTCCGAAGTAAAAAAGTAAAACACGAATCCTCCAAGCTGCACAGCAACTAACAAAGTAACTGTCCAAACATGCAGTGCCTCAACCGAAACAATTAAACAAAAGTCTACAAAAAGAACAGATCAGAAGTAACGTAACACAGCTACTCCATCACGATCAGCACAATTCTAGAACAATCAGAGACAAGCGAAATTATACCCAACAAAAAGCCTGTTGGAAACTTCCCTGTTTGGTTTATTCAAAGTTCAAGATTTTGTTTAAACAACTGTAGAACATCTATTTCCTTGTCCATCGCAAGAACATTTTGACAGACTAGCGTCTTCTCAAACCTTGCAAATATTTTAAAAAATGCTTTAAAACACAAATGTGCATTGTTGACAATCTGCATCGCCTATTTTTTCAATTGATACATAAGGTATGGATTGTTTCTGCTTGACTAGCAGATAACATTTCCAGCAGTTTGATTGGTCTAGGCACCAAAAGGATGCTACTTGTAGGGTCATATAGTATTTGAGGAAAAAGCTGTTTTTGAGTTTATACCATGCTTTTTTGTAATGAAAGCAGTGGAAAAATTGTGTACAATAGCAAAATTAACTTTCCATTTTTATTTGGTAGTAAATAATTCACAAATCTAAGGTTCCTCAGTCCACATGTAAACACCAGATTCCCACACATTTCCCACATTAAAGTTACACATTTTCAACACTTTCTGTTCTGTCCTTCATGTTTATCTTTAAGTATAATAATACATGCATTGATGGACATACAGACAACTTTTAGACAATCCAGTGATTGTGACAATCCAGTGGAAAAAAAAGACTTGTTAATTTTATTTTTTGCATGCTTGTCCAGACATAGAAAATATTTAAATTGTATTATATACTTTATAATACTGTATACAGACCCTGAAAACATTTCTTCTTCTTCTTAATCTTACAAAATAATCTAAAAAGAATAAAGGACAGACAGCAGTTCTTCAAAATCTAACCCAAACAAAAAAAAAAAACAGACCTGCATTTGGTTTATTTTAAGCGACCGCTAAACTATCGCACCATGAATACACACTGAAGTCAAACTTGCTCGAAATGTTTTTTTTTATTTGTGGAGCAATGTGTTAGAGTGCGAAGTAATAAGACGTCCACCTGTGCAACTTCAAAAAGTTTTAACTTTATGCAAAATTTCCACAGAGGCACACAGATTGGCCACCAATGGTTCCTCTTAAGCCTAATATAACACAAACCGTGGCAGGAACGGGTCCTGCTCGAGCGCGTATTCACAGCCGCGACGCCAATCAGCCCTGTCAGCTTGTGTGCGATTGCTGGATTCCTTGCTTTCAAGAAGCTATTCTGCAGCAGCAGGAACTGAACCACTTTTTTTTCTGTTGCCATTAACGGTCAATCACTTTCAAATCCACATGTATGTTAAAAGTGGTGCTAAAGGGAGGGAGAGAGCTGGACGGTCAACAGGAGAGATTGAAAGACAGCAGGGGAATGAACAAACGACAAAAGCAAGAAAATTAGGATTTCAACGAGGTTATTCAAACAGCTGTGAGCTTGTCCAAAGGGTGATTTGTGGGTCTCTCATCAAACCTAATTGTCATTTAAGACCAACTAGTCAAGACTTGATTAAATGCTCATCTACGTGAGACAACAGGTCAACATTGAGAACAGTAAATTTGAAAGCTTTTGCTTTCATAGTTTTGAGATGAGTAAAGCTGATTTCAATATCTTTTTTGTAGGGGGAAAAAAGAAAGCAAACACACTGTTCAGTCATCTGCTTATATTGTTATGCATCTTTAAAGTGTCCTAGTGTTTTTCCTGGAAACATTGGCTAAGGTCCTATATTTTAAATGTATTGTTTTAAGCAGATGAAGTATTTCTCATTATGTTTTCTGAATTTCTGTGTTCAGTTGTATCCGTTTCTTGGATAAAAACCAATGATGGAGCTAAAACGGCTCTTAACTACGTTTGCTCTTTGCATTTTTTGCCCATAGAAAATACAGCTGGTGTAGCAACTGTTTAGTTGTCCTTCTTTCCTGGATGGAGCCATTGGTGGAAATATCGCTGTCCAATACTTATATCCGTTTGTCTTTTTTGTCTCTTTCTTTAAAACCTACCTTATTACTTCTATGCTTTTGCTCAGAAATAGAAATACATAAATTCACTTAATTTAACTGAGCCCAGAAAATAAAAAAAAAAATAATGTGTGATAAATATTTGAAATTCTGAGAAAAAAACATCAATATTTTATCGATTTCTGTATACCTATGACTCGACAGGAGAGGTGTTGAAAAAAAAATCCAAAAACCAGAGAAAAACCCACTACAGCAATAAGTTAATGGCAGTAATGTTACCGAACTCTTCCAAAAACATCAATCTCCAACTCAACCAAATTTCACACGGTATAAGTGAGGCACAACAGTGTGACATCCATTTTGGTCAGACTACTAAGCAATCTCCCTTTCTGGCTTTCGTTCGAGCCTCAGAATGAAAGTGGAAACCGCAGTCACGTTTTCATAAGCGGCAACAGCCTGGGCCCACTGCGTGAACAAACTTATTTCAGCAGCAAATTTGTTCAGTGTGATCCAACCGTGATTGAAATGCATTTTAATTCCAACAGAAAATCATTTATGAATCATAAAATCTCACATTCCATTCATGATTAAATTCAGATCAGTTGGGTATGATTAAAATACGGATGGAGCGACAGCCCCTGAACAAGAGAAATATGTTTATTTTCTTACTCTTGTTAATGGCAAATTAAACCTTAAACAAACGCCACATTGCACAATATGAAAAAAAAAATAAACAGAAAGTCCCTGGAGCACAATTTACTTCCAATCTAGACCAAAAATAAATACCGTAGAGCAAAACACGCATTCCGACAACATTAAAATACAATAGCAGAGAAGAACCAAGCAGAGGGTTTATTAAGCAAAAAGCAATAGCAGTTGACCCTCATCTAGAGGAGTGATTTCTTTTTTCGCAGGCTTCCTCATTCCAGTGATTAACATCTAAACATTATGAAGCTCCTTTAAGAGGGAATCACCAGCAGTGTTTTCCTCAGGATGTGGTGTGTGTGTGTGTGTTTCTAAAGCTCGGTGCGTAAGCAGATGAGATCATCAGAGGACTGCAGCGCAGCAGGGAGAGACTCTCAGGGAGAGAGAGGCGGTGAGAGAGAACAACAGGTCTTTTCCAGAGTCTGGATCCCCCCTCAGGATTGACCTCATCTCCCATCCATCACCAGGCCTGATCCTAACCAGCTCGCCTCTGTTTTTCTCCATGGTACTCTAACAGCACTTGTGGGGATCAAAGGTGATCAGTGCTAGAGTATTAGAGAAGGCGTGAAAGGCTGTTAAATGCAATCAAAAAGAAAGGTAAGGCAGTTTAGTGTTTAATGAACAAGACGTTTAGCCGGGTTTTACCTAAATTTTATTCATCAATCAGTGACAAAAACAAGATTCTTGCTTTGTTTTGTTTAAAGATGTGCGGAAGCAGTGTAGTAAAAAAAAAATACAAACAAAAAAACTACAATACAAGCCAAAATACTTAAACACCATTTAGTTACCCAATACCCACTTGTTCCTGCTCAGGGATTTTAATGTCACCAGCTCCAGTGCTCAATTGCCAGGATGCATTAAGCCTAAAAACACACCAGGGCATTCAACAATGCATTCTGCCCAGACCGGCTCCTGACGATGTACTCTAAATTGAAGCTTTCCCACAGATTTCCAGCCTATATTCTCCTACTGAAGATGCAGCAGGGAAGAGAAGTGATTTAAGTGCATTTCCTCACTGTGCATCCTTGCTTATAGTATGATCTTCTGTCTCCACTGCATTTGTGTTTAAATTATTGAGCACCTTCCTCACATTGAGATATTTTGGGGGGTTTACCCTGTATTGTATTTTTTTTTCCTCCCCTCTGACAGCTGCTCTGCTGCTTTGATGGATTTGTCTGTCTTGACTTACTGAACAGCTGTCATTAAAGACGCTTAATTTCAGCAAAGCAAAAATTAGCCACACTGCAAGCAAGCTGTAGCTTAAACAGGGCTGTATTTACTCTCCTAAACACAAGGCGGCTCAGTTGACGGGAAAAAAAATCTAATTAACACAGCAGGAATACTTTCAGAAGAAGAGTAAATAACAGGGATGCAGTGATAAATTGGCTCTGATATCCTTCGTTTTGGGAGGTCAGTAATCAGCCAATTCTTACATGAAGCTGATCTTATCCACCAATCTGACGTACCTTGGTTTGAGTGTCAGACCTGCCCACCAGGTCAAGTCTGCAGTTAATAGTCTCCCCACTGTTACCAACTCGATGACTTTATTGCTCTATTCAGCAACATTTCAGACAAAAAAATGAATATCGGCCTAAATTGGAACAGGCAGATCAGGCTTCTTATAGATCAGTAATCACAGATCCGTGGATAGGTGAATCCGCAAATACAGACCAATGAACAGGAGGGGCTTCCTGCATTACTCTTAATTTTATACTCACTTTTGTGATGTATTTTAATGGATGTTCGAATACCAACAAATTTGTAACATACGGTGTAGCTCTTGTAAAAACATATTGACTCACTTGTGTAAACTTTGTCTTAATTTATTATCCTAAAAATGAAGTGCCTTGAAAACATTTTTTGGTGTTTTAATAAAGACCTAAAGCTGGAATTTCTCAGTGTTAAGTAAAAAATAGCCACCAAGGAAGGGGCAGTATAAAAAAAAATGGCCGCTTTTTCTTGCTAGCTGACCGATTGGTGCATTAATAAAATACCCAAAAGCTTGCTTTGTCCATCTTCCCTACTAAGATGTGTTCATCTAAGTAGGCAAAGTGTTTCCGTCTTAGTAGGCCACATCTTGCCTTTCTTTATTTATAACTATGGAAGGCATTAGAAATGAAGTTTTCATTACAGAAATATACAGCAAAACCAAGTCTGATTTATCTGGACTGATGCTGAAATCTTGTGTTCCAAGCCTTCATTCTTTTGCATGTTTTCTGGGTCGAATTCTCCTCTGTACAGCGAATCAAAGAGAACGAATCTACTGTACATGAGTCACACCTCCTCACCACTGTACATACATAATCCTCTCACGTTCATCCGTGTTGTGCTATGCAATGTAGGTGTTGCAGTCTGCTTGCATCATACGCGAGGTTCAGCTGCGTCTGCTCTGTGTCACTACATGAAATATATTCATATGTAAGTGTCAAAGTCAAAGAGACAAATTCCTGCGTGTGCTGCACTCCCTGCCGCTCTGACGCAGGCAGCCTCAAGATTGATGGGACGGCGGAGGACGTGGCCTCAATCTATTTCCCTGCCTGTACCTGGGCTCTGGCAAGCCGCTTAGATATACTGTGTTGCTCATCTGGATATTTTGCATATCTTAATTAATGCTTACAAAAACATGCAAATGAACAAGTCTGCACTGTTTAATTAGCTTTGTGGGTTTTCTCCTTTAGTGGCAGCAGTGAGGGGGCGTCTCACTATCTGCCCATCTTCTTTTTACTTGTCCAAACCTGAATTTAATCAATCAGGTCAATTAGAGATGGGATTTTTGTTTGCAGTAACAGACAAGAGACACGGGAGATTGCAGTTGTGAATTCCCTAAAACAACATTCCCAGAGAGTTGCAGGAATTAATCAGAGATCGGAATTTGACAGGTTTTCCTTGATCGCATCCGATAGGAAAAATCTGTAAGTTAATCAATCACGTTTATTCGTACATTTGAGCAATAAGGCAGTTCAAAGTCCTTTATAATGTAAAAACACACACAAAAAAAAAATCATAAAAACAACATACGGTAACGGATATCACATTTTGTCAAGGGCCATCATCAAAATCATCAATACAAATTATATTTGTTGGTCAACATTCAAAAGCATCTCTAAGCAAAGTTTTAGCCTTTATTTAAAGGAACTCAGTGTTCCAGCTGTTTTGCTGTTTTCTGGAAGTTTGTTACAGATTTATAGTGCATAGAAGCTGAAACAATGCAAATTGCCAGATTTTTAAAACTACAAATCATAAACAGATAACTTAAGCCTTTTAGGACACCTCAGTTGTTTATTAACAAATGTGCACACACCAATCCCTAATCTAATTTATTTTATGCCTGGATAAGAAAGGTCCATTAAAAGGGAACGGCGGGACCCTAAAGAGGTCTTGGATGGAATAACATTTTGGTGAGAGGCTTCTTGTTGCCATCTTCCTCTCTCCACACAGGCTGTCAGATTATTCAGGGATTTCTTGCATGTATAACACATTTCAAGTCATGCCACAGCATGTCAATGAGATCAAGACAATGGACTGAATTTATAAAGCATTTTCTCATCATCACGCCCATTAAAGTCACATTTACAAAGTCACAATATGTCGTTTATTTAAGCGCAATTCAACTTGCAGTCAAATACATTGCCCAGGGGCACATCAACATGCGACAGGAGGAATCTAGAATTGAACCACAACATTTGAACTGCAAGATGAATACTCCTCCCATTGTGTCACCTTTAATCTGGTCTTTGACTGACCCCAGGTATTTCCATGATTAATGTTTAGAAAGTTTTTGATGAACTCATTGGTGAGTTTTTGGTATTTTTCATGTTAAAAGGTCTAGTTCTGCTTCAGCTTTATTTAATTTTTGGTACAACAATAAAGTCCGCAGTGGATTCTATGATAATGAGCTGGTAAAGCATAATGTTTCAATCTCTATGGCTGTGTGCAATATAACATCAAGATGAACTCCTTGAATGTGATATTTGGTGGAATATTTCATTTCAAGGAGCATGCTTGCAAATTTAGCGTGCCAAAGATATAATAGAAGGCTGAGAAGTTAAAGTCAGGTGTTTGTTAAATAGAATCGATATGCAATATTCAATAACAGTATCACAACTACATGCTTTTTTTATTTATTTATTGTAAAGCCCTAGCCTGAAAGCATTAGGGCAAAGCATCCAGATGACACCAACACTAACAACCAGCCCACAGAAAAACTATTGGTTCATTGAGTTTAAGGTGCACCCATACTGGTTTATTTGTTTCCAAACATAGAAAACTGGCGAGCTTCCAAAATAGCATAAAATCTGAATAGTTCCAGTAACACAATGCAAAATGCAAACTGCCAGGTAGCCACTCCCCTCTGCTGCACCTTTCTGCAGCTTCTCTGTTTGGTAGCGATGAGAGTGCAGGTACTTTTGGTGTGACTCCTGTTTGGAAAAAGTGCCACAGCATGAGAAGCAAACAGTGCTGGTGGCACATGTAAATTCAGAACTGTGCTAAAGTCTTCAACAAATTGTGAAGGACGGCCAGGAAGCCTCATATTGCTGTTGCTCATCTCCTGAATCTCATTGGAGCAGCACATGGACTCTGATTGATTGTTGTATGTAATAGTTTTAATCTTATTGAAGTCAAGTAGTAAGTTAAAAAAAAAAATCCTTGTAAGTGAAAGTGAAAAAAAAAATTAGACTGAAAAAATAAAAATAAATAAATGTTGGTCAGAATGTTTGACTAAGGAAATATATTTAGCAAAACGTTTATAAATATGCAAACGTATTTATTGGTGTTAAATTTTACTATAAAATGTTGGCTATTTATTATATTTTGGAATATAATTGGTTTAAAGGCATGAAAATTTGTTTGATTATTTCACAATGTATTTATTTTGTTAATTTAAATAAGTAAAATATGTATTTCTTCTTCTTTTGAGGTTCACATTGCCACTCCCACCCGTTCCCTCCGATCCTCTTCTTCTGTCCATCGCACCGTTGCCCCTGCTCGTCTTGTCACTATGCGCTCTAAGTGGCTCAAAGGCTAAATCATTATGGTGATCATTATACAAAAATAAAGATGGATCAGCTAAACTGAAGGCTCTTTGAGTGAAATCCAGTTAAAAGTTTCATCGTAGAGACTAAAACTTTCAAGTGGGGAATCACACAGTGAAGCAAACCTGACAAAACTTGACAATATTGCCATTCAGTAATAGTATCACAACTACAACTACTGTTTATTGTAAAGCCCTAACCTGAAAGTATTAGGGCAAAGAATCCAGATGACACTAACACTAACAACCAACCCACAGAAAAAACTCTCGGTTCATTAATCTTAAAGTGCACCCATACTGGTTTATTTGTTTCTACAAATAGAAAACTGGCAAGCTTCTAAAATGACGTAAAATCTCAATATTTCCAGTAACAAAATGCACATGCTTGCGAACTTTATAGCTTTTCCTCTTCAGTCATTTCATACGACGCCGTAATGGCCTCAGCATTACAAATAATGTGACAAAACCTTCTGCTGCTGACTAATATTGTCCCAAATCCTAGGGAACTGAGACAAAACGTCCTAAAAGCATTTGACTTAACAGCCACACACTTCTGACATTTTGGGGATTTCCAAACATACCAACAGGAACCTCAAGCCTACAATGAGTTCAGATCTTCTGAGCGGGAATGTTTGCTAGTGCTCCAAGAAATGGATACTTTGATTCAGATAAAGATCAGCTTTTGTCTATGGAGCAAAATGTGCCAATAACATGTCACATCAAGTTAAACGTTATCACAGTGCTCTTTGTCATGTGTTTTGTTTAGTTCCTGCTCTGGAACGTTATGCTAACCAAACCAGTATTTAAGAAAATCAAATGACAAAAATAGCTACGAGTAACACACATTTCACCCAGTCAACAAAGGACACCTTTTGGGAAATATCAAAAAGCATAAAAGCTGCTATTCATTTATGATTTTGGTATAAGCACATGAGCTTAAAATGAAAGACTATTAATGTTGGGATGGTTCAGTCTCGCTGCTATCAGAATTTTGCTAGACATTTTTTGTAGGCAATCCAAAAATGCTTTACATTAGCAAAGGATTATTCTCCATTTCTTCCCTTTTGGGATCAATGAAGTACTTTGTTTTTTCTTTTTTAATTCCATCGTTCCCAGGCCGGATATTCACCTTTATTTTTCTTTGAATTAGCTTTCAGCTTTGAATCTTACCCAATGATCTAATTTTTCGACCTTTTACCCTTTAACACTATTTTACCAAATGTTGAAATGATTACAAGGAAACTGTTTTTTTAATTGACAAATTAATTTCGTTTTGAAAGGTTAACAGCTAATTAGTACTGATGATTGCTTCTTTTGCCAATCAAATGGACAATTAAATCATCCATTTAATCAATAGGACATGACCATACCAATTCTTAAGGACATTCTACTTACAACAATTTAATTTTTTTAAAAATCCTGAATTTAAGAATGATCATGTAGTATTTATGGAAACAAAAGTATTATTTGAATGTGCAACCTGCAAGTTTTACATGCAGTAAAAAGTGATTAGACTCATTTATTTGCACTACTGATTGTTAAAAATTTATGAAACTTGGGAATTTAACATATTTTTCAAAAGTGATGACAAGCAGCAGCACACTTGTTTAATTATGTTTCACTTGAAATGGAAACAATTATGTTGTGCACATTGTTTAATGTTTTGTGCCAAGCTCTTTAAGGCAACATTGTAACTCTTAATGGTCAACTATTCTGATGCAATGTTTGGTATTAAATACAAGATGCAATTGCATTCATGTTCTTGATGCCAATAATATTTGCTATCAGTCAGGTGGACTTTGACTGGGCTTGATGTCCACACTTTATCCAGAACTTATCAAAAGTTCATAGAAAGTGCATGAAACATCATGATGCCAAAAAAGAAAGAGTGACTTAAATGTGGGTTAGTTCTAATAATTTCAATCTTCTACGATAAATTGGCAAATGAGTGTCCACCGGACAACATATTCTTAATCTAATGTCATGACAAAGGAAGATTGTGATATTCATAATCAATTTTATGGTACTGTGAAAATCTCATATCAGTCATATGCATGTGGGTGCACCTACTTTATGATCTAAATAAACATTTTACCCCTGAACCTAATCAGATAAATATGTACTTTCAGTTCAGATTACACTGAAAAGTCAAGATTTAAGTACTGTATATTCAAGGGAGGTAAAACATCTGTTTTTCATCTAAATGTTCAGCTCAAATTACATAAAAATTGTTGTAAAAATTAATATCTTAGCCCTCTAACATAATATTGTGACAATAAAGGCCTGGCCCAGAGTTCAGGGATCTCTCTCGGAACTCGGATCATAACAATGGCCGGGGCTGCATAACAAAGAGGCCACAGATTTCATTACGATCTGGACAGCAGTAAAATTCCACCGCATTTGTTGGTGAAGGAGAGCCGAAATCTCTTGTTTCTGAGGTCTCAATATGTCAGGATGACCGGTGCTCATCCGAGTTAATAACAGGACAGAACAAAGACTCAAAGAGCTGAATGAAGATTGAAAATAAGAAGAGAGCCTTCCCCACATGCTGAGAAAGTAATAAAAACAGACTGGGACTGATCTGGAAACGTCAAGTTTGTGTACACAAGAGCACACACACACATACACCAGGCCAAAGTTAAAAACATCTAATAAGGTTTCATTGATTGCATTATGACTGAGTGTGTGTGTCAGAGGTTTCCTGTCAAGTTCATCCAGAATACATTCCAGTATTACAGTGTGAAAAAGCAATCCGGCATTATTTCAAATGTGAACAAAATCCTCAGCAGCTCGCCCTTTCTCTTTTGCATTCATCATTTCTTTGTTTGTATCACAATGACCAAAATGACAGACTGACAGAAAAATTAAAGTATAAATGTCACATGTCACAGCTTGAAATGTCAACTTTAAAGCCTGAACTCCAAGTGACCCTGATGAACAGTGACGCAACGGTTGTCATGTTACATAGAATAACTGTTTACCATTTAAGAAGTAAACATTAAGAGTACAATTAATTTTTTATATTAAAAATATAAAGTTTAGCATTGATTAAATTATTGTTAATTAAATTTGTTTTTAGACATACGGTGCTTTGGAAAAGCATGTCCCCCCTTTCTATTTTTTATTCTTTTTTCAAAATTGCTTTTAAAAAATGTTTAAAAACATACAATTCAAAAATGCTTTTTGCATATCCTACTTTCACTTGGTAGTGAAAATAATTTTGACTTAATAAAATTACTATTGCTGCCCATCTCAATTCATGAATAAACTGTGATGAAAGAAAAGTTAGAAAGCTTCACAAGCCACCTCTGCATGATTCCTGACATGTTTTATAAATTATGGAATGTTCTCTATACAGTTTGCCACAGACAACGTCCTAAATGTCTGACTGTTGGAGACAGGACGTCAGTCTTGTGCAATCAAGAAATCACTTCGATAAAACCTGATTGACAACAGCAAATAGGAGGTAGGATCTTAAGAAGTGACATGTCATGACCCAAATGAAGAAAAATAAATGCATGAGAAACAAAAAGTCACTGTCTCTGATGTTCATCAGTCTGAAGGGGCTGCAAAGCTGGAACTTTTGCTAATCAGTGAGAGCCAACAGCCAAAAAGAAAACAACAAACACAGAATAGATGCAAAACCTTCCCAGTAGTGATTGAATATTGGTCCAAGATTATTTAGCCCAACATTCTTTCATGGAGATGCAAAAACGTTTGCAAACACTTACTTCATGGTTGTTCTTACAAATCAGAGCAGCACAACCAGTTACTAGGAGTAAAGGGTAATTATTTATGACTGGTTTTACTTGCTTTAGTCCAACCATATATTAAATCATTTTTCTACAACTAACTTGTTTACCGTTCTCACCTTTCTTTGATAATCAGAAACGTTCAAGTGAGTGGCATCTATAGCAAGGAAAACAAAACTTTTTCACTAATAATAATATATCCGCATGCTCTGGACACAGGTGGCCAATTTTCTGTTTTTTAAAAAGCTTGTTTTGCTATTTATTTAATATGTCCGTAATAGATATGACGTAAACTATGCAAATTCTGTTTCCGTTCAATTGAGTTTTGAGTCTAGAAGTAGGTGTGATTTTGGAAGAAATTGCAGCAATCAGCCACTAAAGGCTTTAAAAATACCCAGACAAATCAGTGGGTTGTACTACAACAGGATGGAAACCTCACTGGAAACAATAATCAGGCTGTTTGTTCATCATACAAATTGGACTTTATTTGTAACAACACCAATGTAAAAATATCTCACTGAAATAAAAACGTTATCTAACCTGCTTACTACATGGCTCCACCTTCTTAATCAATAATTTATGGCTGAATGAAACCTCAAAGCCTGCTTTTCATTTTTTCTAATTATAAAAGAGGCAGTTTTCTGACCGCAAAAAAAAAACAGAGCCATCTGGTTGGGGACGGCATGGTTTAGGTCTGGTTTATGTTCTCCAACAGTGTCGGGAAGCAATAAAGGAGTACGGTTAACCTACCATAGCAAAGGTGTTTTACTGGCACATAGAAAGCAATGATTGTCTGATGGGTAGGACAACAAATTTCAAGCGTCACATTCGAGCTCCATTGCTAGCTGGATGGAAGGATGAACACCAACCATTGTCGCCACCATCGCTCTAATGTATCTTCCCTAGTAGAGCTACACAATCTAACAAATGCCATCACAATGTCTGCTTGCAATATTGGAGTTATGTAGGATTGCTTGGCTCTGGGTGTACAGTGGCATAGTTGGTATTACTGGTGTCTTGCAACCAAAAGGTCCTGGGTTTGAAGCCCCATGTGAGGTATTTCTGCCTCTTCTCCATGTGGGTGCTTTCTGGGTGCTCCGGTTTCTCCCACAGTCCAAAAACATGACCAGTCAGGTCAATTAGTCTCTCTAAATTGTAAAGTATCATTATGTGTTCATGATTTTTTTTGTCACTTGTGATGCCGTGTGATGGACTGAACGCTGTCCAGGGTGCACCCCGCCTCTTGGTGTTTAAAACATTAGACATAAAACATAAACGAGAACAGCAGTAAAGAAAACTGCAAAAATGACAAGTTTTATAAATTAGGGAATGTTCTCGATACAGTTCGCCACAGAAAATGTCCTAAAATTCTGTTTTTATGATGGTTTTATATAAATGGAACTTTGTTCACTTTATGTGATGCAGACACAGAAATGGGAACATTTTGTCTTTGGCTGACATAAAGAAGAAACTTTTCAAAGTCTATAACAAGGCTGTATTTTGCCTGAAGCAGACAGGAGCCAGACACCAACCCTGACCCACATCACAGAGAAAAAACACATTTAACAAATGAATGGATCTATTAAGTGTTCTGATATAATACTTTAATGGGCCTTTCACTCAAAGCTTCTAAGCCCCCCCCCTTTAGATTTGTTTAAATACAGGACGTAAAACCTTCGGAGCTCAGGACAAACTGTGCCACTGCTCGCTTCGCTCCGAGCTAAACAGGGTAACTCTGTCAGCTGCTAATGGGGGCCGACGTCTTTGCCACAAATTCCCGCACATTCTGCGTTTCTCGGAGCGATTAAAGCGGCTGTGGCGGGGTTCAAACTCCAGCCCAGGTTCACTAATGAGCGAACAAACAGCCTCTAATGGGTCTGTGAATGCATAAACAGATTAATGTGGCTGGTTGAAGGCCGACTGGTGCAATGTGCTGGTGCTGCCCAGAGCCTGTTTCCAGCCAATTACAGGACCGGCATGGCAGAGCTGAGGACTGGATGAAGAGGAGGGGGTGGGGGAACGCAAGAGGGAAAAAAAAAAGAGAGGCTCATCACTATCACTGCACATGCTCAGTGAAGCTCTGTTGAAGGAGGTGTGTCACTTTTAGTGCTTGTGTGTGTGTAGATGGGGCAAAGGGGGAATAGAAGGATGGGGTGGGTGGATATTTGGCTCCGTTCCTCGTCGTCCATCCTCGGGGGGATCACACGTTGTTTGTACTGTATTTTTGCACCACATGACTTGCAGATTTTTTTTTCTTCCTTTTTAAACATTTTGGCCTCGCCTCCCGCCCTCCACCCACCGCATGAGCGTCGTTCTTGCCAGGCAGGAAAGGCAAAACAGCTGTGGCAGTGCCGAGCAGTTCCCCATTAACCAAGGAATTATGCAAGCAGGAAATTCAAATAGGATGCAGATGAGAGGAAGAGCCAGGCTCAGACCAAATACCTCTTTCCTCAGAAGTAAAAAAAAAAAAAAAAATGAAAACAAAGAGGAACCTGACGGGAGCCTCCAGACAATCTCGACCCTGCAGTCTGCTTCCAAGTCCGGCGCCTTCTCACAATGTCAACAGTTAGCTTCCCCTTATTAAAATGCCATACATTAGTAAAATAAATAAGATTAATGAATGCTTCCTCTGACAAAATGCCTCCTGGCGCTGAAAAAAGGCAAAGACTGTGGCTTTTTAAACACAGAATATGTGATGTTTTCACACCATTTAATCATCAACACATTAATCTTGAGACATTAATTAGCTAAAACACACAAACCCATCAACAGCTAGGCTGTCAGGATCCACCGGTGTGTGCTTTAATTTTAATATGATTATCCATCTGGACAGTTTCTAGCAGAGAATCTGCTGAATTATAGGGAAAGCAATAAATAAAGGTGCAAGACAGAGAAGTGGAAAGGCATGATGTGCCACATTCACATGAATGTTAGGGTGGAAATACACCAGAAAGCAAAATGAAAGGGGTGTGTTCGCATGAGCCAATGAGCTTGTATGCTGTCAAAACAACACACGAGTCCAAATTTCCTGTTCAGCTGCGGTATGTATGCTTGCTATCATTTTTAGTATCGCTGAAAGATAAACGATAAAACCAAGTGCCACTTTCCATGAGCTCCATTCATCTACGATCTGTGTTTCAAGCTAAAATTAATAAATTCTCCCCCCTGAAAAGATTTAGTTCAGCTTTGATTGCACTTTATTCTCTATGTAGAAATCTGGAAATTGAAAAGGCATCGCAACTGGTTCCATGACATGCACATTTAGCAAAAAGCCCTGCCAGGATTTCCGTTATGTAAAGTTCAAATTTGTTGAACTTGGAGCCGAGCCGTGAGGACTCTTGCAGATGCTGCCAATCAATGATATCCTCCGCTTCGAATGATTGCCGGAGGAATACAATGAGAAACCAGCCATAGTCAAGGTTGGCAAAATTTTACAAAAGCGACGTGAAACCTTTTCAGAGCCTACTTCTGGCACTTAAAGCCAGATGTTAGTTATTTAACTGCATAGTGAGTATGCTTTCAGGGGCTCGGTTAGGCTCTTACGTATGCTTTAAGCCAAAAATCAGCATGTCACCGTGTGCTTAGCCAGGTTTTTAAACTCAGCTTGACCTATTGCTGCCAGTAAATTGTTAAACAAAGCTACTAAGGAGGAGGACAATTCGTTCTGATTGGATAATCACAACTTAATACTTCCAGTGCAGGGAAGTATTTCCTGGTCTTTCCTTCACATGAACTGACACGTTAAAGTAACGAGAGCAACATCTGCAACTGCACCCACCGATTCTCAACTGCTTCTGAGCAGGGGTCAAAAACAAACCTTCATGCTGCTTATATCATGATGCTGAAGTGGTGGATATGTGCTAAACATATACGGTAGCTACTATGATTTTAATAATTCTGTCTGGGCTTTCTGAGGTTTCGTTGCCTTGATGTCCACGAAGGCCACAGGCTTCCAAAGTCTGTAATTAATGGAATGAGCAGCAGGTGTAGAAACCAAAAGGATAGTGGGTTCCAGAGGAGCAACAACCTCCCCGATGGGTGTCAGACGAAGATGTGTTCGGTAGGCGTAACATAGACTTTGTTTTGTGAGTTCTCTCCTGCAGTCTCTATGTGAAAGAGTCAAATACTTTGACTATTTGTAAGCCCAAAGCTGGACTGATATCCAGTTGTGGGCTTAGGACCATAGGGCAATACATCACTGTCCTTTGTCCACAATGTTGGTCAGCTGGCTTGACAGAAGTCCAGCTGTGGATTTAGGCAGAAATGTTTTGGTTTTGAAGGCAGCTGACAAACATTTTATGAGAGTCATGAGCTAACAAGAAAGGCCAGGTCAAAAAAAAAAAAAGCTTTGGCTAGTTTTGGTGGAAATCCTCTATCGTGACAATTCCAGAATTAACTTGTTTTACTATTTTTGTAGTTTTAAAAACAACTTAAAATTATGAGGAAAATTTTGTTTCTCTATCTCTGCTAATAATTTTTAACACCAGGTTCTTGGGTTCTACAGTCCCTACTTTATTTTGAGTACACCTCTTCAATTCTTTGCATTACAGACTTGGTCAAACTTCTTGGGCTCAAATAAAGGCATCTTGGATAAGCTCAGGTAGATTTCTGTATAATGAGGCACACAAACGTTTTAAAGCCGCACAAATCATCATACTGATCCTGTGGTTTAAAGTAATTTAATTAAAATGTGCAATTGCTGATCACAGAGGAATAAATCACTGTTCTTCATCCATAGTGTTGGTCAGCTGGCTAAAAGAAGAATCACCATTTCCCTTACCTACAAGAAAGACAAAGTCAGCTGTTTGGAAAGCCCAACCATCACTCTTATTGAGAGAATTTGTTTTTTTTAAAGATACAGTTGACATGTAACAAGGCATGTCTGTTGCAAAGACAGCTGTGTACTGCCTGAACCGATACTCACATTAACCAACCAGTGACTACCAGCTTCTTTGTGTTACTCTAGAATGATTGACACAGCATATTTGTGTCTAATCAGTGTGCTTACTGAAAGTTATAACTAGATTTACTTTACTTTTTCTGTTTTAATTAATAATTTCATGATCAATATATTACATCGTTTTTGCTGCAGAAATTGTTGCTTTTCTGTTCAAAGTAAAAACAGGTAGATTTTCACATTTTGCTTTTTAACTTTGATGCAGTTATCACAATTACATGTTTTTCTGCTCAAGGCTTTCATACCGAGCAAATCTCATGTCAGCCAATATCTAATTAAGGACAAAAAAAATTCTAATCTAAACTCGATGATGCTGGGTGTATTAATTCTGGAAACAATCAAGTGTCCTTTATCCTTTTCAAAGCTTATTTTTAAAGATTTATCCAAAATAACGGAGGCAAATCGAAAAAGATTCTCAAAATGTGTTTCATATTGGGGGAAGGTTTTACAAATATTCACATAAAATGTTTGCAAATATTATTATTTGTGATATCTAGATATTAAGATAGGTATGAATGGGAATGCATTTTTTCCCCATCGCTTTCTGCAAAAACACTCAATTAGAAATAAACACACAATATTCTGATATTTTTTTAGCACATTTACTTTCATTAATGACTTTCAGCAGTCAGATCACACCCAGCTTAAGCCTGCAGAAGGGCAAGGTTTTTTATGCCAGGACCTGCGAATTACTTTTTCTCCCCCTTGATTTAAATGTCAGAAGTGGAAGCACTTTCCAAAATTCAAGGAAAACTTACAGCTATGCTGGAGAATGAGAAATTCTCATTGAACAAAGACAAATCTACATTTTTAGGAGGTAGACTTTGGTACCATTTTTGCAAAATGGCCTACATTTGAATTATTGCATACAAATCACACATTGGTTTGAATACATTTAAGAAGAATGAAAATCCTGCATCAAAGTCTCTTGACATGCAAAACAAAAGCTTAACAAAATTGATTCAAGCCATTAGTGAAACACATCCTTAATCAATTTACATAAATTAAACGTGACTTTGAAATGTTTGATTCATGAAGTTTTTAAAAATTCAAGAGGTTTTGCCTTCTAGATGGTTGTAACTTCTAGTTTGCAAAAGATTACATTTTTGTTTATATGTCATAAAAAACACATATCAAACTCTGCAAGTTTAAAAAAAAAAAATCCAGTTTCTGTTATTTACTCAATATATGTTTTCAGTCTTTATTAGGACGGTTCTACCAAAACAAAAGTCTTGTAAACAAGGTTAAAAGAAACATTTTTTTTGCCATAGCTGCTCTCCAGACATCATCTCACTGACTTCTGACTTCCTCTCACTACTTATCTAAAATGTTAAATCAAAGTTTTCTGCCTTCCCTTCCTACTGAAAACCTTCTTAAAGACTCTACATTTTTGCATTAAAACCCAGCCAATGTCCCAGAAGACACAGCCGACTGACCCGACTTCTCTTTATCATTTTCCTCTGTAGGATAAAGTGTATTCTATTAATAGTGGTGCAGAAACTTGGCTTATAGCCATGCATTTGGCCTGGTTTCGATGCCGCACTGCACAAATCTGTTGGATAAAAGACAACGTCTCACAAAAACTATACTGCTCGCCTCATACACAGCCACAGTTTTTTTTGTTATTTTTTTATGGTAAAAATGTAGGGACACTAACGCATGCATGGCTGCTTTAATACGACTATACATAACTTAAGAGCCAACCTGGAATTCATTCCTAAGCAACAACAACAAAAAAAGATCCAACACTGTTGTTGTTGAAACTAGGCAAGACTCAAGACGGTGCTGTCGGAAAGGATCAGAGTGATAACACGCGCGCACACACACACACACACACACACACACACACACACACACACACACACACACACACACACACACACACACACACACACTTTAAACAGCGTGGGAGCACTCTGATACGCTAGAGAGCAGCAGGAGGTAAAGACTAAAAGACAGCCAATGGGAACTGCAAATAAGTGGTCAGCCTACAGCAGCCAGCCAGTCAGAAAGGGAGCTCCGGCCCCGAGGGGGAGGAGCATGTTGGTGCTGCCTTCCTCGTTTTGTGTTTTTGGCTGGATCTGGGAGCCACATTCCTGCCGTTCCCCCTCTTCCACTCCTGAGCTGGTGGCTGGGTTCAATGGGTGAAGCAGGAACTGTGGGAAACTAGGATGGTGATGGTGGGGGCATGGAGAGGGGGCAGCTGTGGCATGAACATGCATGTATGAAATACACAGGAAAAAGCAGCCAAATAGAAATAATGCCAAAGAGGAAAAATAAAATCAGAAGGCAGATGGACTGCTTTCAGGAAAAGGATTTCTGTTCAATAGCTCTCAGTTTGGGGATATTCTAATAAAATTCTACATTCTGAAGCACGCACAGCTGAGGCTTGTTAATTAGTGTAGCTAAAAAAAAATCCTTCTTTTGTAAATAATCAAAATCTGCTTTCAACAGTCTTAAATATCCCAACTCAAACCAAAGAAACACTTTGGTTACAGTCCTCAAAACAACAGCTGTAAAGCCAAAAGAGCAAATTACAATGATTATAAAGTTATTCATCCACAGAGATATTTTCAAAATGTTGGAACGGTGTCAAATATGCCTTTCTTTACCAATATTCAGAATAATTATTCCCAAAAGGTTTACCTGCCTTCCCAGTTTCCTGTCAGCAAAACCTGATTCAACAAGAAAAGGACAAAATGTTCTTAAGAAATATCCAAGTGATAATTACTGGTGCAGAGAAATGCACCAATATACGTATACTCACTGCCCACCTTATTAGGTACTCCAGGCCAATTGCTTGTTAATACAAAGAGTAATTTAGCCAGTCAAATAGCAGAAACCCAATGCGTTTAGGCATCTGGATACAGTAAACACCCCTTCCTACAGGTCAACCTCCAACAATGGGTCTTCAATTTCAGGCTGCATTCACACAAAACCTGTTAAGTTACTTTTAATCAAACCCTCCTTCATTTGCATTGAAAGTAAAGCGGACCAGAGGCCGCTCCAAAAGCACTAAGTAGAATACAGCACAGGGCATCCTGGGTAAATACAACAAACACTAACGCTAGCAGGAGAAATGATGTGAACCTTTTCCAAAGACAATAAACAAAATGCTACAGCCGGTAAAATCTGATGCTACTCAATTTTGTTTACATTTCATGAAGAAGAAATAGTTTTCTTCAGAGGTTTGCGTATTGCTTCCTTCGATGGTTCTTGGTGTGGTGCAGCTTTGCCACAGCCACGGGGTAAACGGGTTGCTTAGTTGGACACAATGCAGTGTGAAGGCAAACCATACAAGCTGAAAATTTAACAAATCTCGCAAATTTCTTCCCCAATCAAGCAGAGTTTACCGAACTATCAAAGGCTTTTGGCGTGGTCCGTTTCAAAAACTGTTAATTGGCTGGGATTTTTGCACCCGGCACAACCATCTCATAGCTATAGTGAGAACAAAATTCCAGTGAGTAGAGAAAAATGTTGGACTAGTTTAAGATGATGTAAAGAGAGTAGTGCCTTAAATAAGTACTTATTATAATTTGCAGTATATCATCTAAATGCATCTTGGACCTGAAAGCAGATGGGTTACACCTACATAAAGACCACACTCAGTGCTGCTCCTGTCAGAACAGGAAAATGAAATTGCACACAGGCTCTCCAAAACTGAACAGCAACAAAAGAAATATTTTTTGTATGAGTCTGAATTGTAGCTTTGAGTTCAAGAAGGTTGGGTCCAAATTGGGAGTAAACTTTAGAGCTATGGACCGATTCTGTCTTCTAATAATAGTTCACACTGGTGGTGAAGTGGATGAGGTGTTTTTTTTTTTTTGTTTTTTTTGGGGGGGGGTGGGTTGGGGGGGGTCCGGTTCTAAAAAGAAAAAACAGACTCATTGCTCTCCTTAAACGTCGTGAGAGCTCAACAAGTGACAAGA
>CAEGAF010142257.1:0-16314 GCA_903067075.1 Micropoecilia bifurca | reverse complement strand
ACACACACACACACACACACACACACACACACACACACACACACACACACACACACACACACACCACACCACACCACTTTGGTTTGACTGTTTATCTCTAGGGTTATGTTGTCACCATGAGCAGCAGCCAAGTTTTTGTTTTATGTATATATGCACAGTAGTAATTTAAAGGTTTGAAGTTTAAGGTTTCTTGTCTCCTGATACACCAGAGCACAACTTTATAGATTTTTAGACTCTGATAAGTAATTCAAATACTGTTTGTTTTTTTTAAATCTGCCATCCAGTCACAGTGACCTGCCAACATAAAATGCTTGACCTGCTCCAATGCTTCGCTGCTCCATTTATCTTTAACTCCAACACTTTGTTTACACTTTTGAAATCCTTCACCTGTTGCAGTGGCGCAGTGACTTTTTAAACGGCTGGGTTCATATTCCGGTCAGCCACGAAGCTCAGGAGGAGTGCCTGGGCATGGCTGTTCTCGACATGATGAGGCTCGCTAAAGAGAGCGACCTGTCACCGGTGGATATCTACAATGATACCAGGTATCGGATGCTTCACTTTGCTCATTTAATATGGTAAAAACGGCTTGAACTTGTACAGCACTTCTATCAAGTTCAGAAAGCTTCACACTAAAGTGGGCCATTGACCTAAAAGGCATATATTCACACACTGAGCGAATATGAAAAATGTTGATGAAACGAAGAGCTGCAACTCCGACAAATTTGGAAACTCCTCTGTTAATTAATTTATTAATTTATTGAGTAATTGGATAGCCGTGTTCAACATCATTAGGCTTCTTTTGGAAGCACCGTACTAGTATCTGAAATTAAAATGTCATCTATAGTTTTATTGCATGAAAGTATTTCTGAACAGCAACTCGGTAACTAACATAGTGTGGCTTCTACTGCATTTTCTTTAATGTGTAAGTGACACTGAATAGTTCATCCATCAATCCATTAAAGCCGTAACCTTTATAAACATGTTTTTTTATATTTATGTCAAAACTACCACTATGTTGTGACAGTATAGCATGAGATATATGTAATCAGAAAAACTCAAAGTTGTCTGCCTCCTCCCTGTGGTTTTGCAGAAATACAGTGCTCAGTCACAAACAACCAGAGTCTTGGTGGCGCTCAAACCCTCCCCCTCTACAGCAAGCTCTCTACAACGGAGCCTGTTGTGAATGTTCAAGCTAGTTAGCATGAAAACAATTTTTCTAAATACTGTTATTTGTTTCTCTGCCAGCAGCACATTTAGCAGCGCATACACGAGGATGATTTACAGTACCAAGACAAGCCTCCTAGCTTGTCTTGGTACTGTAGAACTTGGAGGCGGTGGAGGATCCTGATTTTTTTTCATAGATTGTTGGTCATGAAATGACGCCGTAAAAAAAGTGCTGTTTTTTCAAAAGTAAAGTTTAAAATGGTATTTGTCTTTCCATTACTTTCTTTTTTCTAAAGTGATCAGAATGGTTAGTGTTCACTTGTTTACAGAATGAGATGTCTTTAATTTTTTTTCTCACCTTCCATCTCCATCTAAAACCTGTCTGACCCCCTCCCTGCTGTAGCTACAAGTCCTTCCTCCCCAGATGCATGAGGAACCGCATCCAAGAGTACAACCTACTGACCCGGAAGAGGATCCGCTACCGCTTCCGACGGTTCATCCAGCAGTTCAGTGAGTGCAAAGCCACTGTATGCAACCTGAAGCTCAAATACCTGATGAACCTGGAGATGCTGCTGCCCTCTGTGTACTCTGAGCGCTTCCAAGTGACTGACCTGTCCTCGCGAGAGGTCACCATCGTTGTGATGGGCAACAAGGGCATCCTTTGGTCTAAAGGAAAAGGAGAGGAGGGAGCAGAGGAGGTAAAGTCGACGCTTCAATGAAAAACCGGAGGATGTTGATATGCATGTCGAGTCATAGGGGACAAGTTAAAAATTAAATAAATTCCCGGGTTTACCTTTTATGTGACTAGGAGCTGGAGTTATATTGTGATTTCCCAGAGGTGATCGACATCAGCATCAAACAGGGCAGCAAGGAAGGCTCAGCAGAAAGTCGCATCGTTTCCCTCACCAGACAGGACAATCAGATCTTGGTACAGTGCTTTCCCCTTTCCGCACAGCTGTTACTAATAAGTGTAATACGTTTAAGATGTTATTATTGATGAATCTAGAGCTAATTCACTGCACATGCATGACATCCAGGAAGTCTGTTTGTAACTTCTAAGTCATGTCTTTTCTTTGACAGCGGCAGCAATATTAAGGCTTTACTTGCAGCAATCTGTTCCCTACGCAAAATATCAGCAAAATTATTGACAAATGTAATCAAAGCAGCTGAGAACGAGCCTGAGATGATGTATTAGCTTCAAAATGTAATATTCTTTGCAACTCGTGCAATGCTATGCAAAATTACTCATATGGCACTCCTAATAAGTAAGAAGGATTAACTTATAATGACATTTTCAAGGACGCAAAAAGTTTTGTGATTTCTGCGTATTCACATTTTTATGTCAAAAAGCAAAACTGCTGATTTATGTAGCACAAAATTTGCATCCATTTCAATACATCTAGTGCAGGATAACAGTGCCGTTGAATTATTTACTTTGCGCCTCAAAGGAGCTGGAGTTCCAGTTGCTCTCCGAGGCCCTGTCTTTTGTTTCTCTGGTTGATGGATATTACCGACTGGTCGCCGACGCCCATCACTACCTGTGTAAAGAAGTTGCCCCACCGAGACTTCTCGAGTGCATCCAGAGTTACTGCCATGGCCCTGTATCGTGAGTTCCTCTGTTGTTTGTTACACTGACGTGTGTCGTCATGCCCTCGCAACCACAAACCTTTTAACGCAGAGGGCACATTTTGCCTGTTTGATCACAGGATGGAGTTCGCAATTAGCAAGCTGCGCCGTTTGGGTAACTATCAGGGCCTCTACATTCTGCGCTGCAGCCCCCGAGAGTATGACAAATTCTTCATGTCCTTTGTTGTTGGGGTAAGTTGTTTTTTAATTTGTTTCCGTGTCTCATTTGAAGCAGCAGGTTCAAGGATTATGTAACAGCTATTATTCAAGGACAACATTTTGTTTTTAGCTGCACTAATTGCTTAGTTTAAGTATGCGACTGTATGCAGGGTTACAGCAGAATTTGGAAATATACCTGGAAAATCTTCCAGATGTTCTTCTTTCATTTATTTCAAGTGTCTTTTCCTCCGCACTTTTATTCTTGTCTTTGCTTACTTTCCTTGTTCCGTCATTGTTTCTCTTGTCCTTCACTGCGTCATTTGTCCTGGTGTCCATCCTTCTCCGTTCTCTTATTTTCTTGAGACATTCCGTTTCAGCTTTTCATGTGTTTGTCTTCAGTTATTTTCTTCATTCTGTTTTTTTTCTGCCTCTCTTCTTACCTTCACTATTTCCTTGTTGTTGCTCTTTCTGTTTTGTGTTCTTCCTTCATTCATCTCTTCCTTACCTCTTTTCTTGCTGTTTGTCATTCAGTTTCTGGTATTCCTGGTATAAATCAGCGTATGGAAAATGAAGGCTTTTACACATGTTTTACCCACTAGAGGGAGGAATTGGGCTATGTTTGTGTAACTATTCAATCTTTTACTCTTTCATTTTTATTTGTACCTTACAGTACTGCAGCTTTTAGTAAGTGTAAATTTAATTTACAAAGAACAATAATTGCATATATACGGAAAATTGCTTTTGTTTTTCCAGTATGAAACCATGGTGGATTATAAACACTGTCAGATTGTGAAGACAGAGTCGGGAGAGTTCATCCTGAGCGGCGCCAAAAGAAGCTTTGGTTCTCTGAAAGAACTCATGCATTGCTACCAAAAGGAGGCGCTCCGCACTGATGGGTACACTTTCCAGCTCCTCAGGTGCTGCCCACCCAACCAGAAAGGTCAGAGTTCAAATTAACATAACACAATGTTGAACTTAGGGAAGTGTTAGGTATCGTTGCTTTCCTTTTTATATGTAATCTCTGTACTTTAGTTTTAACAGTTTACTCAATTGTACTTTTGTTATCTTGGTTTGCTGACACATAAAAGAACATGAAACCATTATAATACTGAAAACAGTACAGCCCAAGTCAGTCAGCATTAAAGTGTAGACATACTCTTATACATCAGTTGTAACATTACTGATTAGTCAATTTATTTCAGTAACACAATTCACCAAGTGAGACAGAATATATCAATTAAATATAAACTGATGTTTTTACGCCCTTTTTTTTCTCAATTGCATTTTTGGTTCAAAGCTAGTGGAAACACTTAATCATTTAAAGTTAGAATATTGCAGTGGGCCAATACTATTTTAGATGCTTAAACATTTCACAAAATATTGTCATTCTTACAACTACATTCAGTCTTTGAAATAATTTCTGCACATAATTTTCATCCTTTATAATTTTTATGCCTTTTTTATTATTATGAAACGTGTTTCTATATAAAACAAATGTCCTCTAAGGGTTGTAGTCGTGCTGAAATTATGTGCATGAAATTTCAAAGTCTAAGTTTTTGTTCCCCCCATGTCCTCTTTATCTTTATACTTCTACAGACAAATCCAACCTGCTGGTGTGCAGAAATAACCAAAGCACAGACGTTCCTCCGTCTCCATCACTTCACAAACACATCAACCAGATGGTTTTCCACAAAATCCGCAAAGAAGACCTTGTCTTTGTAAGTCACTAGCGGCCATATCTACAACTCTGTTCTTGTGTTGTACAATTACTGGGAAATCTACTTTTTGTTGAATGACTGTTGAAAAGGTTCAACTTTTCAGAATATATTTCTTATTTAAAAAATAAAATTCAGAAACTTTTTTTTATTTAACTTTCCTTTATTTTTTTTCCAATTTATGAACGTTAACTGATTAAAAACACTACTTATTAGCAGCTTTTGGCATCAAAACTCCTTTCACTTGGGTTCAATACAAAGGTTGACGTATTTTTTAAAAAATGTTTGTAAAATGAGGTAACACTGATCATAAGCTGTTATTTAAAGATTAGCATTTACAGGAAGTACTGTGCAGTATCAGGAATATTTTGTACCCGTGCCTATTATCTCATAAACAAATGTAAAAATCTAGAAAATTATCTTAGGAAGTGTATGACATTTTTAAATTAAACATTTTCAGAAACTGTAGGAAATGGCAAAAGAGAATAACTACTCTCCCAAATGTGTCCACATGTACATATAGAGTAATAATTAAAAAAAAGAAAGCCTGGATGAGAACCCACATTTATCTACCCAGCACACATAGTGAGTGTGGGATCTTGGGTTATAAAATACCATAGAAACAATCTATTTTAAAGATTTTTACACGTCTTTGCCAGTTATGGAAATCATTGTAAAAGGCCCTCTACGTTCTGGGTTTGACTCTTTGTTGCAACTTCTTCTTTTTGATATTTTAAGCATGCCATTGAAATATCTCAGTGTAAATCTGGACGTGAGCTATACACGTATGATGATAATATAATAATGCTAAATGTAGAAACAAAATAAACAGAAGGACGTAGATGTCAGTATGCAACAACTTTTGATTATAAACAGTATTTGCTGCATCAGCTGCAGTCCTGCAGGACATGTTGGACTTTCTTTTCCTGTGACCTTTAGCTTAGTGGATTTTTTTATTTCTCCATGAAGGTTGTTTTTTTTTTAAATTATTATTTTTGCCCAAACACAGTACTCTGACATAGATCAGAAACAGGGAAAAAACAATGACAATTTTCCTTTCCTCAAACATATTGAAAACATTTTTGTTTAATAATTTGGAGCTTGTTTGAGGTTTCTTCATGTGGAGACAGTTATTTGGTTTTTGGTGGGGTTTTGTCTGAGTGAAGTAAGGACTGTCATACTTTTTGAAAGTGGCTTAATGGCAACTAAACTGTTTCAGAATGAAAGTCTGGGCCAAGGAACGTTTACGAAGCTCTTTCGCGGTGTGAGGAAGGAACTGGGTGATTACGGTGAGGTTCACCAGATGGACGTGGCGGTCAAGATTCTGGACAAGGCTCATCGTAGTTTTTCAGAGGTTGGTCATGTTGAATGAGTTAAGCAATGATAATTTCAAGGGTTTCGATTGGAAATAATTATGTCCTGGTTTTCTTCCTCAGTCCTTCTTTGAGGCCGCCAGCATGATGAGTCAGCTGTCCCACAAGCACTTACTCCTCATTTATGGTGTGTGTGTTTGTGGCGACGAAAGTAAGTAACGTACACAGAAACCAAAAAGCATGCTTTCACACAATTATGGCAGATTGGTGAGTTTAGCAAAAATCAGTTTTAAAAAAATTATATATTCACAGTGAATGTTGGTCTGTTTTATATTCAGGAACTAAATAATTATTCTCTAAGCCTCTGTTATTGTTTTGGACACACAATTCTCAACAAGTCTTCATATTCAATGATGTTTATGGTCCATCAGACTGAGGTCTGAACATTTCCTTATTCAGCCGTTCTGCTCTGGCTTGGCTGCTCTGTTTGGAATCCTGTTAAATGACTGAATTTGGGTCAAGATGTGGTTGTTAAACAGATGGCCTCCATTTTTGTGAGAGAGTTCACTGGCGTGGGGTTAACACACACCTGGATGCTCCATGCCTGCAAACCACAGAAAAGGCTTTTCATTAGTTCCTGATGCGTAAAGTCTAAACCTGAACGAAATGTGGTTCCATTTGATTCTACCTCCAGCCTATGTAAAGTTTTGATACAGTCCAGTTTTAAGGCTGGAAATGGAGACATTTCCAGCCTTTCTGATCTATTTTGTTTTTTGTTGTCTTTTTTACCTGTGAAAGTTGGAAAAGAAGCTTAATGCACCACAGAGCAAGAGATACTTGTTGAATTTTGGTGTAATTTTGTGTTTGAAGAATTGAGCCAAAATTGGAACCTTTTGGAAAGATGTCAGAATCTTAGACACAGTATTAAAAAAATTAAAGATAAAACTGTCAAATTATTGGTGGAGCTGTTCTGCTTTACTTAAATTGTAGAGACCAGATTAATATATTTTCTTGCTCTTTGTCTTCATTTCAGACATGATGGTGCAGGAATATGGAAAGTTTGGCTCTCTGGATATTTATCTGAAAAAGAAGAAAAACTGCGTCAACATCACCTGGAAGCTAGAAGTGGCCAAACAGTTGGCCTGGGCTATGCATTACCTAGTAAGACTTTATAAGAAATCCACTCTGTCTTGTTCTGAATTAACCGTTTGTCATTTTAATTTTTGAGGCCCTTCATCGGGTTCTAGTGCATGTAAAAAAGAAACTTTTATCCTACAGGAGGATAAAAGTGTAGTTCATGGGAATGTTTGTGCCAAAAACATTCTGCTGATCAGAGAGGAGGACCGGAAGACGGGCAGCCTGCCTTTCATCAAGCTCAGTGATCCTGGTATCAGCATCACCGTTCTGCCCAGAGAAGGTGAGAAACTTCACGTAACGCCTGAAGGCGCAAACGTCAGTCCCGTGTGAAGCCATGTGAAAATAAAAAGCACCAGACCTGCTTGGTGTGATCTTCTGCGTACCTGTACAGACACTGATCATCTCCACTTTCTATTCCTGTACCTCCTGTTTTTTCTATCTCTCTTTTTTCCTTTTCCTTTCTTTTCTTTTCTTTCTTACACATCTGCTTCCTAGTTCTGGTGGAGCGGATCCCGTGGGTGCCGCCCGAGTGCATCGAAAACCCGCAGAATCTGAGCTTAGCAACCGACAAGTGGGGCTTCGGGACGACGCTTTGGGAGATCTGCAGCGGGGGAGAAAAACCGCTCAGCACCCTGGACTCCTCAAAGGTCCCATGGCTACAAATATATGTTTGACAAATATTGACCTTGTTTTACTGTTAAGAATGAATTCGGTGATGGCTTAAATTTGATTTTAATTAATTTCTCCTGTATTTTGAACAAAAAAAAGCAAACACTTCCTCCAAACTCCGGAGAAGTGATGAAACACATGCCTAAACGGATTCTGCACACTTTACGTCCGCCTTACCCACGTTTGATCATTTTTCCATGTGAAACGTCTCAATCTTACTGTGCGCATCTGCAGAAGAACCTGTTCTATGAGGACAGACACCAGCTGCCGGCCCCGAAGTGGACCGAGTTGGCCAACCTGATAAACAGCTGCATGGACTACGAGCCTTTACACCGACCCTCCTTCAGGACGATCATCAGAGACCTCAACAGTCTTTTCACTCCAGGTGGGAAAACAAGTAGAAGTAGAAAACACGCTTGAGTCTATAATCAGTTTATCTCGTGTGAACTACCAGTGAGCAGGAAGTGTATAAACATAGCAACAAACTACAATATCCAACATGTTTGTCCACTGACTACAGTTAAACGTTAAGCTTTTATGCGAGACCTCGCCACGTCTTTTTGCTACCAATGGTGAAAAGGACATTTTTGAAACATGATTCTTGCAGATTATGAGCTGCTGGTGGAGAGCGACATGGTGCCCAACAGGACCCGAGGGTTTGGCTTCCCGTGGGCCTCAGTGAGCCAGGAGCCAGCGCAGTTTGAGGAGAGACACTTGATCTTCCTCAAGCAGCTGGGCAAAGTAAGCCAAGCTCTCTGTAAATGCACAGAAACAGTTGTCATTTCCTTGCAGTCCGCTCGCTAACTGTTTGTATAAAGTAAGTGTCCAGCTTTGTACATTTTTAGAGAAATAATGTTTTAACTTAAGCCACTAGCACAGATCTACGAACCAGCTTCCTTTGGAGGAATATTTCGGAACGGGGCATTTTCCGAGTCTTTTGCACAGAACCATATTTGTTACTTTGTGTAGCTGTTTGCATTCAGCTATGGTTGTTTCTCACCAGTGTTTCAATCTGCTCTCATTCTGCCTGAATGCCGCAGGGCAACTTTGGCAGCGTGGAGATGTGCCGGTACGACCCGCTGCAGGACAGCACCGGGGAGGTGGTGGCTGTGAAGAAGCTGCAGCACAGCACGGCGGAGCACCTCCGGGACTTTGAGCGGGAAATTGAAATCCTTAAATCGCTTCACCACGAGAACATTGTTAAATACAAAGGAGTGTGCTACAGCGCAGGTGCGGAAAAACGCCTCGGCATCTACCTGAAAATGTTTGCTTTTGTTTCTTGTGTAACAGCCAGTTTTTACCAATGACACGTTCACACTACCTTTGTTTTCAATTCATTTCCTACCGTGAAAACTGAAGAAATCCCATTAGTATTGAACCATCTTCTCCCTGTAGGAAGAAGAAACCTTCGCCTCATCATGGAGTACCTCCCCTTCGGCAGCTTGAGAGATTATCTCATCAAACACAAGGACCGCATCGACTCCATGAAACTGCTTCACTACGCGTCGCAGATATGCAAAGTAACACAATTGAAAAGCTTGCAGACGAACAGAAGAACGATCTGAAGAGCGTGAACCTGATGCTGATGAAACCACAAACTTCTTTTCCAGGGCATGGACTACCTCGGTGGGAAGCGTTACATTCACAGAGACCTGGCCACCAGGAACATTCTGGTGGAGAGCGAGATGAGGGTGAAGATCGGCGATTTTGGCCTAACCAAAGTGCTGCCGCAGGACAAGGAGTACTACACTGTCAGGGAGCCTGGGGAGAGCCCCATCTTCTGGTGAGGACCGTAGGGGAGGAACTATGCCGTTTTTGTTTAGGCAAATGTTTTTGTCAGAAAGAAGATGGATAAACAGCGACTGGCTGTCAAGAAGATGTAGAAAGATTCATGAAGTTGCTGTGGTTTTTAAACGGCAACAGAGGCAGGTCAGAAATAGATTTGTCCAGAGTGCTGTTTGTCACAGATGCATCGAATAATATGATTTTAATAGAAAGACACTCTGTTCTGCATGACGAGTGGCAGTTTTCTGAGATTTGGATGATGATTCTGGAACACTAAAATGCAATAAACCCCCCAATGTGTGACATGGGAAGACAGGATCTTTTTTTTCTGGTGTGATAATTTCATCTTTTGTATTCATGCCACATCCATCTGCAGGACTACTTTATGTGACTTCTGAATGCTCAGAATTGATGTGAATAATTTTTTTTAACAGTAAAGAGCGAAATGGATTGTTTTTGTTCTGTAAAAAGCAAAAATAAAGAGCAGAATTTGTCACCTTTTATCCGGTTATTGTATTATGATAATAATTGTTGGTTGCAGCCGTTGTAAGGTCTTGCTGTGTGTTGCAGGTATGCCCCCGAGTCGCTGACAGAGAGCAAGTTCTCAGTAGCATCAGACGTTTGGAGCTTCGGCGTCGTTCTGTATGAGCTCTTTACCTACAGTGACAAGAACTGCAGCCCCCCAGCGGTACGGAGCCTCTTTGTTCTTGGTTTAACTACCCATCTCACGCTTAGTTTATATTTCTTCATCCGAGTTGAGTTTGAAAACAACCATCAGTTTTACTGCCTCGCATATGCGATCGGGATTCTTTTATTGGAACAATTATTGAGAGCAAACTCCTCTGTGTTGCAGGTTTTCATGGAGAAGATGGGGAATGAAAAGCAGGGCCAGATGATCGTCTACCATTTGATCGACCTGCTGAAACAGGGATATAGACTCCCTGCTCCTGAAAACTGCCTAAAGGAGGTCTGCAGCAGCTACAGGTTTAGTGTTTATCGCTGCCATGACGTAGCTTCAACTTCTTCCTTTTGCTCCTTCAGATTCACAAGATCATGATGGAGTGCTGGAGCAGTGACCCAAAACTGCGGCCCATATTCAAGGCCCTGATCCAGCGGGTGGATACCGTGCGAGAGAGCAAGGACGGATGAGACGGACAGAGCAAATTCCTGAACTGTTGACTCGCCGGCGTTGACGTGCGCAAGTCAGTCGTCACACAACGTCCAGAGTTACCAAATGGAGTTTAGGTGGTGGCTGTATTCACACTCATGGCAGCTCGATCGCTTCATGAAGAAAAGACTGAAATAACGAGTACACTACAACTAACTCAAAAGATTTCCTTTGATGTTTTCGAGTACAATTCTACCTTTTTTTTTGTTTTTTTGGTATTTACAATCCAAACTGCATTCCGAACAGACTGTCAGCCATGTGCACTTGAAATCACGAGGAAACCGAGAACGTCCAGTTCTTCGCCAGAGTCGGTGCTAGAGTCGGTCTTTTAAGTGGTTCTGCCTTGCTTTTCCACCACTGTCATTACATCATTATAAACATCTCATCTAATTGTCGTTTGGTCCCTCCATCTTCTGAGAATGGAGGCATTTCAACCAACAACCAATAGGATTTATCCAAGTATTACTGCAAACAGATGCCCCAATATAACCAACTGGGTTTATTAACACTTCTAAAAAAACGGAGCTTTTTGAATGCCTGATCTAACACAGCTTTTAGAGAAAGATTTATTACCACCACCTGTGTTGAGGAAGTGAATGAGAAAGGAGAACAATCAGCTCTGACCACAGCCATAAACCTGCTTACTTAAACTCTGAGGCGGATCAGTTTTTGCAAGATAAAGCGACTTCCAAAAGTATTTACACCCTGAGAAGTTTAACAAGGCTTCACCAACATTAATACATTTTAAATTATGCACAGGCAGCCTGGATTAGTAATGAGGTGAGTTCTAATGGGAATTACCGAACCGAACATTAACCGGTTAGTGCGCGACTTGCCAGTGGAAAATCGCCTTTGGTGAATCTGGGGAGGCAGTTAGAGATTAGGGAGATGGCAGATAGGCCTTCCAACCTCAAAGACTTGGAGCTCATCACAAAACGTAAAACATCAAAGACCAGTGGAAAGATGAAAAATCTGCCCAGTGGTTACAGGAAGAGCTGGACTGCTGTTATGCCAAGCAAGATTTTTTCCACTGATTGTTGAGAAAAGTATAGTTTTCAACTAAATACATGGAAATTGTGAAGTGACAAAATTTAAAAAGACTCTAGGGGTAGGGATAATTTTACCCTAAGTCATACACTTTGAATGGTGGAAAAAAAGATTTTAATATAAAAGATGTTGACTTTTTAAATGTTTGCATCTTTTTGTTAAAAATGTAGTTTAACAACCACGAATGCTCAACAAGTAAATGCTTTGTGGAGGAAGCATTGTGTGAGCGATCATCAAGTTACACTGTAATGCCTCTGGAGGTTTTTATTTTAATTTACATATACTTTTTTATGCATCACACATTCTGAATGTTACAAGGCTTCATTATCAGCCTATGGAAAGCTTTAAAATAGGTGGATGCCTATATTTTGTGCAAGCAATCAGTTTATTTAAAGATTTTTGTGATTTCTGGTCAGTTAGATATGCTGTCTTTTGATGTGTATATTTGCATTACATTACTAACCATAAATGAGTGGTAAGAAAGGCTGCTTTGTTTTTTTTCTTTCTTTCATGCCACTATTTTGGGAATATTTAAAGGGGACCTATTATGCAAAGTTCACTTTTTGCATGTTTTTGTACTTCAATTTTGGTCTCAGCTGCTTGTTAAAAAAAAACAGTTCAAGGGATTTAAAACAAAAAAAAAACACACCCAGAAACAACTTTTTTTGGGAAATAAGTTAATGTTTTTCGATTTCAGGGAAACGAGCCATTTCATAAACCTCCCTATTATTCAGTCGCAATCGGTAGGCGCTGCCCTGTTACCTAGCAACCTTAGCGGAGCAACAGCATGTTTGGTCAGCTGGTTTTAGTGCTGTATGCGTTATACAATGGCTGCTAGAAAAGACAAGTGATTTGTTGTTGACACAATGTGTAATGTAGAAAAGTGTGAGTGTAAGTTGACTAGGGGGGCGTGGCCAGCAGCAGCTGATACGGATTTAAAGTGACAGGATGCCATTTAACATCTCGTTCTCAAAGGAGCTCCAAATAGGCAGAAATGAGCATCCAAAATGATTTTGTGCAAAAAAAGTAACATGTTTTGTATAGCCCATAGACGTATCCTAACTTGTTCCAAGAAAACATAATAGGTCCCCTTTAAGACAAAGTATGATGGATATTGATGACTGAAGGCTTTAAAGAAAATATGCATTTGTGAAATATTATTCTTTAATAAGTGTTCACCTTTTTCTGCCATGAACCCCAAATCCTTGTTAATATTGTTTTTATTTAATTCAGTGCCATTACTTTGTTAAAAATATTATATCTCGAACTGCAAAAATTCATAAAACATGTTGAAAAATTGGAATTTAAAAAAACAAAAAAGTATTTTGTGGTTGATTATTCTTACTTTAACGCTGTGAAAAAGGGCATCTTTGTTTTAGTTGTACAACTTTTACTAATGACGAATTTGTGTTGTTTACGGTCATATGTTAATTTGTACAGCGTGAGTTTATTTCATGACCAAAGATTTTTATAAAAAGAAACATTTATACTGCTCGGCTCTTTCCCACGTTTATTTCCAGCCGGTTGGATTGAGTTTTGACCGTGAAAGATCACAAATGTTTGGCTTAAAAAAAGTGTTTACTCATTTAATTCACAAAAGAAAAGATTTATTAATTTGGATCATAAAATTAGGAGATGGCATTTTTTTCTAAAGTCTGGATGTTTGTGTTTGATGGCAAATAAAAATAATTTCTTTGCCTTTTTGTTATCAGAGATATAAATAAAAATGGCAAGAAAAAGTCACCGTCATTTAAGCATAATGACTCTGCAGGACGACTCCTTAACACAGTACTTAAAATTTATTCATGTTTCAAGGAAGGGGACAGTCGACATACAGAACAGGAATTTTATTAAAGTAAATTCAAAGACAAACAGTTGATGGCTGCTATTAAACAAATATGAACCAAACTTTTCTCTTCGTTTTGCTCAAACCAAATTATTGTACAGTGCCTAATCTTTATTATCACACCAGCCTTTTCTTCTCTCCGCCTCAGCACAGCCGTCCGATATCGTTCTTGGTGCAGCCTTGGTTACAGCACATCCCCGCCAAGCCCAGAGAAAAGTTTCTCTTCTTCTTGCTCGCCACAAGCCGGTCGCCTGCGTCTTTATTCTCCTCCGGCTCTCCTAACGCTACGGACTCCCTCGGCAGGTCTGGGAAGCTCGAAGACGATTGTTGTCTCCCATTTGTGACTCTGAAGAGGGTCAAGAGGTCAGCTAGCGAGTCGGGGGCAGCAAAGGGGAGAGGAGAGTTATCGTCTCCGAGATCTGTGTCATGCTGCCAGGTCCTCCGCTCGGCTTCGGGTGCAACGTCACCGAGGGGAGTCCAGTGGAATGGCTCTGGAGGAAGAAAATAAATAAATAAAAAATCATTCTAAATGTATTAAACGTTCTTTTGCAGAGATGATTTTAGAAGAAATGACTTTCAAAACTGCTTCAGCTGATCATAACATTTCTTCCAACTTTTTTGTCCCCCAATTGTATTTAAATCTCCACTGTGTCACGGAGAAATGCAGATTTAACATTTTTCCACCACGTTAATAAAATCTCACTGTGAAATTGAGATCTCAATAAGAGTAAATAGTTTGACTCACCCTCCTCCCCCTCTGTGGACCGTTTCCACCGGGAGCCCCCACAGGTGAAAATGACAGCTCTGATAAACTCTCTCCCGCACAGTTTCACCCGATAGTCCCTGGGCATGAGCAGTCTGCCCATCACGTCGGCTCCCACGCTGTTGCACGCGCCTCCGACGCACATCACGGCCAAGGCAACGGTCACCCTCCACAGCATCTTCACTAAGGATGAAACTGTAACCTAACTGGGAAGCTGAAACTATTTTATTTATTTTTTTGTCAGAGTTGAGGATCCTGCTCCTGACTTTTTCACCTGCAGAGTTCAATTAAAGCCCATTGAAACAGCAACAAATGCTCCCGTTTTTCCTGCGTCTTGCTCCTCTGGTTCTCTCTGAGCCTGTGGCCACAACCTTATATACTGTAGTCAGTAGTTCAATCGTGGACTTGTGTGTTTCTCCTGCCCACCCTCCCTCTCTCCTCGCAACACACACACACACACACACACGTCACTTGGATTGATGGCACTGACGTACTTTGAGTTATTTCTTTGCTGCAATAATATAATTGCGCACACCGTTTCTGCGTGTAGATAAAAAAAAAGAAAGTACATATAATGAAATGATGAATAAAATGTTTTTGAATTTTTTATTCAAGAAAGCGACAATTACAAAATAATATCCGAGACAATGTTATTTGTTGAGACAATTTACCAAGGTCAAGAAAGAATTACATGTTGTCCAAAATTTGATGAATCAAAATCCAAATTTTGAATCATCGGTTAGGATTTTCATTCTTAACATATTCCAAGATTTTTTTTTATTGGCTTTACAAATACTTTCAATATGTCAGATGCAAATTATGTGAGTAAATATAAATGTACAAATAAAAAGCTTTGGTTTGATGACCTCAACTATTGAGCAGTGAAACAGAAACTGAATATAAATATGGCATTAAATACTAATGATAACAGCAGACAAAAACACGATTACTAGACTAATGAGATGTACCAATAAATAAGTAATAACGGACATTCTGCCCCCTAGTGGTCGGAAGTCATCACCTACAGTAATTTGTCAGGAGCAAATAATGTCTTATTGACGGTTTCTGCTTGTTACCATCATTTATATTTTAGACCACAACAGCACAGTAAATGTATACATTTAACTCATCTAAATCAGTAATCTTCATCAAGCCAATCAGCTTTCAGCAATGAGACCGCTATACAAAATCAAAACAGCTACAGATTTATTTCAAGGTTCATGATGTAGACTTGGTGCAAACCGCAGACTCCAACACGTTCAAGGAACCCAAATTGGACCTGACAGCTGTTCTCTATGATAAAACAGAAATAGCACAGGTGAACGCACCGGTCGGACGGTTTGGATCTTGACTCGTGTCACAACTGATGAATCACTTCTCCAAAAAAGAGATGAGGCCGGTTTTGGCCCGGCGGGCCTTCTCTATGCTCTCGTACGTCGGCGTCCCCAGAGGCAGGTCCAAACGGTCGTGCTCAGACGCCATGATATTCTCGGCCTCGCCTAAAGGTGCAATGAAACCAAACGTAAATGGGATGCGGCGTATGGATGTCATCTTTGACCCAAACATACGACAGTCACTTTTGTTCTGTAACCTAGAAACGTTTTGTGAATCAGTAGTTCTGCCTCTGAAAGTCAGTATATTTGAGCTGAACTACAATCAGTTCTTCCCCTAAGACATTTCAGTAAATTGATAAGTATGAATAATCAGTTTGGACCTTTTAATTATGCTTCCAATTCTTGTTTTTTTTGGGGGTTTTTTACCAACACTGGCTTACGCTTCTGAATATCCTAACTAATTTTCAAGGTTCTTTAACAACATATATACAATTTTGAAGCTGTGTCTGTTGGATCTACACAATACGTTTAAAACTGTTCACCTAGTTTGTTTTTAAAGTGGCGCAGTGACATTTTATAGCACAATCA